>JAJAGP010004007.1:0-59147 GCA_025084515.1 Ancistrus triradiatus | reverse complement strand
TGTTGTTTTTTTTAAGTTAGTTATACTGGTCTGGGGCTCAGTGGTAAGAGATATACAGCTGGAAACTGCAGCTGCTGGGGACTTTGGTGTAACGTGAAGGTCATGGGGTGTGGTTACAAACAGAACCTCATAGTGGGCAGCAGAAACAGTGACAACATTGACAACACCAACATTAAGTGTGTGGAATAAAGGTGTGATTGACACTAGTCCATCATTGGGTACTGGCTGCTGTTGCAGCAGTGGGGTAATATCTGGTGATGCCTGACACGGTCAGGAGGCACCACCGGGAATCGAACCAGGGTCACCATGGTGATACACTTGCATATTAGACCAATGCATCACCAAAGTGCCCTGATTGGAATGTTTACTATTACTATTTGGAAGGTGCGCCAGACAAAAGCATTTTCCTAAACATAGGTACCTGGAGTTTGCAAATAATAAAACTGGCCCAAACTTAAAGCTTTTTGCAACAAACACTTTATTCCAAAGTCCTTGGAAACACTGTTAAGATACATGACATTGTGGACTCCATGAATTTTAAAAATCTGAATGCATTTATATTTATAAAAACAGGTACATTCTGTCAGTTCTGTCTGTTTTCTGTAGATGGCAGATAAGTCGGAATCAGGAACGCTGGAGGATGATGAGTTTGTACACTTCTATAAGATGTTGACTCAGAGGGAGGAGCTGCTCAGGATCTTTCGGGATTTCTCCAGCGATGGAAAAACTTTCTCACACCAAGAACTGGTGGAGTTTCTACAGGAGGCCCAGATGGAACAGTTCAACACAAGGCAGCATGCCTTGGAGATCATTGAGTGCTACGAGCCATCCGAACCAGGTACAGATCCAACCATAAAAGTCACTTTGAATCAATCAGGTATGACTGTCATGCATTCAAGGATCAGGCAGATCAGCTTCAAAGCCAGTTTTTGATGAAACGAAAATTCATTGCAGTTGTCAATACTCCGGCGAATCCGATTACCTTTGTATTTCCAGAGCAGAGCCGAGGAAGAAATAGCAAAGAAGCCGCTGACATGAAATTTCTTTTGTGCCTTTGTAATGTTCCAGATGTTTTGGTGCTATATTTTGTATTCGTTTTTTAAATCGCTTTATTATTCCTCTATTGCGTACATCCTCTAGCTAAGCTACGTCAGGCCATGACAATCGATGGCATGCTGATGTATTTGGTCTCATCTGAGGGCTCGATCTTTAACCCGGCCATGCAACCACTCTACCAGGATATGAAACAACCACTGTGCCACTACTTTATCTCTTCCTCCCACAACACCTACCTGCTGGAGGACCAGCTAAGGGGTCACAGCAGTGTCGAGGGATATATACGGTAAAGATTTTTATAGGGGGAGTGACGCTTTTGTCCACACATTGTTCCTCTAACACACATGTAAAGAGATATATACAAACCTGTGTGTGTTTGTGTGTGTGTGTCAGAGCTCTGAAACGTGGGTGCCGCTGTGTGGAAGTGGACTGTTGGGATGGTCCAAATGGAGAACCCATTGTTTACCACGGACACACCTTGACATCCAAAATCCTTTTCAAAGATGTCGTCACTGTACTGGGCAACTACTCTTTCATAGTATGTTAATACACCTACACCTTAGTAGTCCAGCATGCACTGGGGGCAAGTCTCAAGGTTCTTGTATGCAAGTTCAAGCCAAGTCTTGAGTCTCTACTATGAGAGTCTGAGTCAAATCTTGTGTCCGTAGTATTCAAGTTCTAGCTAGTTTAAGTCTCTGGCATTTGAGTCTGAGTTGATTCTAAAGTCTCTGCCATGTGAGTCTGAGTCGAGACTCGTGTGTCTAGTTTATGAGTCCGAGTCGAGTATTAGGTTTCTAGGATGTGAGACAGAGCCAAGTCTCAAGTCTCTACTTTGGGAGTCAAAGTCAAATCTAGAGTCTTTAGTATACAAGTTTTAGCTGAGTCTAGAGTCTCTAGTATGCAAGTATGGGTCAAATCTTGAGTCTGTTGTATTCGAGGGTGAGTGGAGTCTCTAGTAATCAAGTTTGAATTAAGTCTCGAGTCTCTACTATGTGAGTCTGTGTCAAATCTTGCGTCCCTAGTATGTGAGTTGGAGTCTCGAATCTCTTGCTTGTGAGTCCAAGTCAAGACTTGAGTCACTCAAGTGCAGGTTTGAGTTGCTAGAGTCGCTAGCATGTGAAGATTCAGAATCAAGTCTAAGATTCAGAATTGGTCCTAAGGACTGTTAAGGTACTGGTCTCTGGACACGAAGGTCCAGGGTTCAAATCCCACCTCTGCCAAGCTGCCACTGTTGGGTCCTTGAGCAAGACCCTTAACCCACAATTGCTTGGATTGTAAGATTGTACCAATTGTGAGTCGCTCTGGATAAGAGTGTCTGCTAAATGCTGTAAATGTAAATGTACCTTTGAGCTTTGGGTTCCTAGTGTGTGCATGTGTGTTCACATGTGCCACCAAAAAGTTCAACCATGTGTCAGGTCACCAAACCATTTAGCCAGAATGTGTGTCGGGGTGTGTGGGTGGGTTTGGGCGTGTGTGTTGTATGTGTGTGTAATTGAGTTCCAATGACCAAATGTAAAGGGATACAGCTTGGCTGCAGGTGTGTGATGTCAGGTATATCCTTTCTCTTCATCACTTATTCACTTATTCACTTATTCACACACTCTCTCTCCTCTCTCTCTCTCTCCTCTCTCTCTCTCTCTCCCTCTCTCTCCTCTCTCTCTTCTCTCTCTCTCTCTCTCTCTTACAGGCATCTCAGTATCCAGTCATATTGTCCATAGAGAACCACTGCAGTGTGGAGCAGCAGAGAGTGATGGCCCACCATCTCACACACATTCTGGGAGACAAACTGCTGAGGAACACTCTGGATTGCAAAGCCAGCGTGGAACTGCCTTCACCTGAGGTCTCACTCTCCCACACAAACATGCCTTATTTTTCGCTTACATATTATCTTACCTACACCACCACTGCCAAAAGTCTGGACACAACTTGGGAACTCGAGACTATAGAGTTGCAATCTGTGAAGACATTGTTCAATACTTGGATTTGTGAATTAATTGTTTATTTGTGAATTAATTGTTTATTCAATTATTCAAATTCGTTCTGATCTCTATCCAAGTCACAGTCATACTGCATACATAAATACAAACACGTTACCTCTGAACTAAGAAGACACAATTGTACTGTTCATGTTTTGTTTCGATATATTGATTAATCATCTACAGTACATGCTGGAAAAAAAGGTATGGTAGGGTTGTGCTAGCATTCACTTTCTCCCTCTCAGATTACCTAGGCTTTAGGCTTATGACCTGCACTTATTCAACCGTGACTTACTAAATTATTCAGACCCACACACAATATTATTATTCACAGTCCAATCTGGAAAAGGTATGTGAACCCTTGGTGGAAGCTACTGTAGCAGCAGCGGCATTGTCCTGTAGCTGCGTATCGGACTTGGACAGTACAGGTATGCACTGTTTAACATCCCATCAGATCAACGTCTGTTCGCTTTAATGGCTGAGGTCTTAAAAATGATAATAAATTAGAATAGGGAATAAAAATTTAACTAGGCACATTGCGTATCCACGAGCAGAGGTGGGAGTTTATTTAAGAGCAGACGTCCATCATTCACTCGAGAGCTCACTATCTTACATGACATGTTCTAGACTTGGACTAGACACTGTTCTAACTTGGTTGATGTGTTTAGAGACTTTTTTGTGCAAGTTACTCATGTTTGTGTGTGACATTCCACTGCTTGTTTATACCAAGCTGGAAATGGCGTTCATAAGTGTATGTGCCTGTCCTATTATACATAGTACTCTTTTGTTTGTCCCCCCTCTACCTGCATATTCTCTCAATCTATAGCAATATGAACTGGTTCACATTCACTCGTGGAATCTGTTTCATCTGGCTGATCTTCTGTGTTGTTCGTAATACCATCTATCAATACATTTTTAATTTCCATCAAACAAAAATATCAGGTCCATCATACCATTCTCTTAAGTGTTATGGCTTTCCCCTACGCAGGATCGTAACAGTACAATTCTGTAATTATTGTGAAATTATTTAAATGAAAAAAGGTTTAGCATGTGAATAAAAGTTTGGGCTGTGGATACAATGGCATTAGGGATGCTCTGTAGATTCTATTGTTCCACACATGTTTTAGTGGTATCTCTGACACATTTAAAGTGGGGCAAAAAGTATTTAGTCAGCCACTGGTTGTACAAGTTCTCCTATTTAGAAAGATGAGAGAGGTCTGTAATTTTGATCCCAGGTACACTCCAACTATGAGAGACAAAATGAGAAAAATAAGTATTTGGTCACCAACAAATAAACAAGATTTCTGGCTCTCACAGACCTGTAACTTCTTCTTTAAGAAGCTCTTCTGTCCTCCACTCGTTACCTGTATTAATGACACCTGTTTGACCACCTCATTATCTGTATAAAAAGACACCTGTCCACAGCCTCAACAGTCAGACTCAAAACTCAACCATGGCCCAAGACCAAAGAGCTGTTGAAGGACACCAGGAAGAAAATTGTAGACCTGCACCAGGCTGGGAAGAGTGAATCTACACTAGGCAAGCAGGTTGATGTAAATAAATCACTAGAGCAATTATAAGAAAATGGAAAGGACATACAAAGACCATTGATAATCTCCCTCGATCTGGGGCCCCACGCAAGATCCCATCCCGTGGGGTCAAAAATGATCATGAGAACGGTGAGCAAAAATCCCAGAACTACACGAGGGACCTGATGATGACCTGCAGAGAGGTGGCACCAAAAGTAACAAAGGCTACCATCGGTAAACACACTACGCTGAGAGGGACTCAGATCCTGCAGTGCCAGGCGTGTCCCCCTGCTTAAGCCAGTACATGTTCCAGGCCCGTCTGAAGTTTGCCAGAGAGAGCATATGGATGATCCAGAAGAGGATTGGGAGAATATCATGTGGTCAGATGAAACCAAATAGAACTTTTAAAATAGTAAAAAACTCAACTCGCGTGTTTGGAGGAAGAAGAATGCTGAGTTGCATCCCAAGAACACCATACCTACTGTGAAACATGTGGGTGGAAACATCATGCTTTGGGGCTGTTTTTTGCTGCAGAGGGGACAGGACGACTGATCCGTGTTAAGGGAGAATGAACGGGGCATGTGATCGTGAGATTTTAAGCCAAAACCTAATTCCCATCAGTGAGAGCATTGAAGATGGAACATGGCTGGGTCTTCCAGCATGACGATGATCCCAAACACACCGCACGAGCAACAAAGGACTGTGGTAGCCTAGCGGTTAGGGTACTGGACTCTGGACCTCTGCCAAGCTGCCCACTGTTGGGTCCTTGAGCAAGACCCTTAACCCATAATTGCTTGGACTGTAAGACTGTATCAATTGTAAGTCGCTCTGGATAAGGGTGTCTGCTAAATGATGTAAATGTAAAGGAGCGGCTCCGTAAAAACCATTTCAAGGTCCTTTAGTGGCCTAGCCAGTCTCCAGACCTCAACTCCATAGAAAATTTGTACAGGGAGTTGAAAGGCCTTATTGCTCAGAAACAGCCCCAAAACATCACTGCTCTAGAGGAGATCTGCATGGAAGAATGGGCCAAAATACCAGCTACAGTGTGTGCAAACCTGGTGAAGACTTACAGGAAACGTTTGACCTCTGTCATTGCCAACAAAGGTTATGTTACAAAGTATCGAGTTGAACTTTTGTTATTGACCAAATACTTATTTTCCACCATGATTTACAATTACATTAATGAAAAATCCTACAATGTGATTTCCTGGATTTCCTGGAAGTAGGAGAACTTGCACAATCAGTGGCTGACTAAATACTTTTTTGCCCTACTGTATGTATCGTTTGCACACAGTTTTTTTGTGAAAATGCCCTTTATAGTTACATTATAGTAGCCTGAAAAGACTATGACCAAAAGACTGGCCAAACTGTGGACATTAAATGGTGCATACCTGTAATCTGATTAATAATTCCTCCATTCAGGGATTTATGGGACTTTATCCACCACTTTGATACTAATTTAAGCTCAGATTCGCACGATACTGGCTTGAGACATGTCTCGAACTTATATGCTACATCTCTGATATCTACATATACTGATACATCACTGTGTGTAGGACCTGAAAGGTAAGATTTTGCTGAAGGGGAAGAAGATTGGAAGAATTGAAGGAAATCTGAGTGCTGTGGTAGAAGACTCGCTGGCTGCAGAAGTGAGCGACGAGGACGACGTAGCAGAAATCGAAGAGGAAAATCATCACAATGACAGCATCCGGCGCAAAACCAAGGTCCTTGTTGTAGCATGAATAAGATTTCAGCTTTTTTCTAGCTCTTTTCTCACACTATAGCACTGTATTTTCTCAGTTACAAAATACCCATACAAAATGGGAGAGAGGGATCTGCTGACAGGTTTATGGGTACAGACAAAGGGACAGACAGAAGAAGAAAGTTGATACAACCCAATCGGTTTTGCAACAGACTGCTGTTGAGCCAAGTCAGTTTTTTACACTGCTTAATCAACTAATTATATGTGGATCAGCATTTTTACATTTGCTTTAGTGACTACTCTACCCACTTTTGGTGGCTGCCAATCTCAGTGAATACGACCTGGCCTCTGTTTGGGTGCCAGGTGGAGACCCGGTGTCCCTTTGCGCAAATTCCATAACAGTTGGCATTCGATTTCCAGAGCAGATCAGTTTTCTTCCAGAGCAGTTGTCGACTGCTATCACTATCAGAGCAGATTATGTTCACACGCCACTATGTTAAATGATCTCATTTGATAAGAGTAATTAATGTTATTACAAAAATCATTAGTTAGTTTATAACACTTTATAACAGTGGGACATCAATATAGATCCTGGTCTGGTGTTTACTCAAAAATCTCCTTGATACACATTGCTTCATATTTCATTCATACAGTATACAGGGGCTCCCCAATTTACAAGGGGGATACATTTTGACAAATCCCTCATAAACTGAATGTATCATAACCCAAGGAGTTTAGGATATTCTGTAAATTGTCATAGCGTAGCCTAGCTTAAACAGGCTTAAAATACTTACACTAACCTACAGTTAGTATAAGGCACAATCATTAACGCAAAGCTTAGGTTAAAAATAAAGTTGATTACCGTATTTTCCGGGCTATAAAGCGCACCGGATTATAAAACGCAATATCAGTGATCGACTGCTAACGGGTATATTTTCACACATAAAGCGCACCGGGTTATAAGACGCATTAAATGAAACAAAACTCTTAAGTTCCGTCGGAAGCTCAGTTTGGTCTTTACCTGACTCAGGGCGTCTTCTTACTTCCTCCACTTCCGTACCACTGATTCGTTAATGTTGAATTCTCTCGCAGCTGCTCTATGTCCATGTTGTACTGCGTGACTGATAGCGTTGAGTTTGAAATCCGCTTCGAAAATGAATGAATGAATGCACGTACCCTAATGCTGAAGCACATACCGTATTACTCCGCTATGCTGCGCACTACGGTGGCCGTAAGCTTCGTAACTTACCAAAGACCGTGCTAAAACATTCTGACAGATTTATGAGAGCCGTGTACCGTCTACAATCGGTTCTAGGTCAGAAAGCTCAACCAGAATGAATTCATACATTAGTCGCACTGCATTTTAAGGCGCACTGTCGATTTTTGAGAAAGTTAAAGGATTTTAAGTGCACCTTATGGTCCGAAAAATACGGTATATCATGTCATTTATTAAATAATGTGTTGAAAGTGAAAAGCAAAAACAAAATGGAGAGTCCTAGCTCAGGCTGCTGCCTGGATCCCTAGCATCTGCGGAAGAGTATCGTACTATGTATCGCTATAAAGGGAAATTCAAAAATCATGGGAGATTCAGGTCATAGATGTGCAGCTCGCAAATCAGCTGTGTGCAATTGTGTGATGCTGCCATGTCAGTATGCACCAAAATCTCTGAGGAATGTTTCTAGCACTTTGTTGAATCTATGCCATGAAGAATCAAGACAGTTCTGGAAGCAGGGTCCAACCAAATCCAGTGGCCAAATATACTGTTGTAAACCCAAATAACCCAAATGTTGTAATAACCCCAAACCCCGATCTATATGCTATAATCACCCTTTCTTATATTATAATAATCTATTCATATGCTGCAGTAACCAAGAGACCCATTATTATGACCTGTTCATATACTTTAATAACAAAGCTACATTTGTATAGATACCATTAATGCACAGTAATCTCTAATAATCTCTTTTATCAATTATTTTAAAGCATTTCTCTTTGTAGCTACATAGTTTAGGTCCTCGCCAAGTTATATATATATATATATATAACTTGCATAACCCATTCATATTGTATTTGTATGTCACCGTCTGCCTTTGTGTATGTTCAGAAGTCGGAGCGTTTGTCTAAAGAGCTGTCGGACTGCGTGGTGTACTGCAGGAGTGTTCGCTTCAGCGGCTTCAAACATTCACGAGTCAATTCCAAATTCTACGAGGTTTCCTCCCTTACTGAGTCCAAAGCCAGGAAATACATGAAGGATGCAGGTGAATGAAAATCCTACATTTATTAAAAATAGAGTGATGTTTGTAGGAATGCACTGAATATTTGGCAACCGAAATTATTCCGAAATTATTAACCGAAATTATTAAGTACTGTATAATCTTTCCTTAAGGCTTCTTTTTGGAGGAACATCATGGGGAACAGATCAAATGTACACAGAAGCTAATATTAAGACTAACATGGGGGAAATGTAATGAGATCTGTGATTTAGCACATTTAGCTAGAAACTGGCCATAAATTAATCGATTAAAACGAGTCAAAGTATTAATATGTGAAATTTATAAAAAGTACTTTTACATAATTACATACATATTTAACACCTGATACACAGACCAACAGGTGCAAGGTCATTCAATCATTTTATTTTGAAGTCGTCCACATCCTGCAATTACATTTTGTAGATATGTAGGTAAAAACTATTTTAAAATAATAACTAAAAATGATTTATTTTATAATGCATAATAGTTTATGTTTAAACAATTGTTTTATTTTTAAGTAATTAAAACATTGTCTTTCTTTAAAAAGCAAGACAAAATACATTAAGCTATTTAATTCAAGTTCAAAAAGTGGCTAAAACTGTATCCGGCCTTTGGCCAAATGTTTAATTTAGTTAGGTTTCGGTCACAAATTTTCATTTCAGTGCATCCCTAGCTTTGCTCTTGTTTAGTTATGTGTCCTAGATTTTATGCATAAACAGCAAAATGATATAAAGCATATGATTTACAAATTTTTGTTTTTGTCAATGAGTATATTATCAGTTATTCAATTTCTACTTTAAGTATTAAACTATTTTTTGCACATTTTCACAGTGAATAAGCTGGATGTTTTAACTGCCTTTTAACTGGATACCTAAAATGTACCTCTGTAATAGGACCAGAGTTTGTGCATCATAACGCACGGCAACTGACTCGTGTTTACCCCAGTGGCTTGAGGACCGATTCCTCCAACTTTAATCCACAAGAGATGTGGAATGCAGGTTGCCAAATCGGTCAGTAAAGTCCATTTTATACATGTTTCAGATAAGTTAGTGAAAGTTAATACATTGTTATCAACAACTAATTTCCTGATCTTTCTATGAGTAACAAGATTTTTTCCTTGGGGGAAAATGTGTGTAATTCTCCCTCTGTTTTTCAGTTGCTTTGAATTTCCAGACGGCTGGTGTAGAGATGGATCTGAATGATGGTCTTTTCAGTCAGAATGCTCACTGCGGCTACGTGCTGAAGCCGGTTTTTATGCGATGGCAAGAGGACCGATTTGATCCAGAACATCCACAGATACGAGACGGATATACACCTGTCATTCTGTCTATACAGGTACACACTTACAAAATACATTCACGCTTATTAGCATTTATCAGATGCTCTTATCCACAGCTGGGCAGTTGAAGTTATATGTTATGTTATGTTATGTTATGTGATAAAGTTATGACTTCCTAGTAGTAGCACCACTCTGGATTTACCTACTTAAGGGTTTAAAGTGTTTAAAAGTTCCTGAAATTAGCATTTCTTCAACTGGACTCATTCCCTCTTGGTTGTTTGCAGCCAGTGAGGTATGTTTATTAATGTTTAAATTCCATTGTGCGGGTTTATATTTTGGTTGTGCAGTGTGTGTGGTTGTTAATTCGTGCTTGTATCTGAAGAACCATGCTGTTGTGTGTTTCCTGGAGGGACTGAAATGAAAATACCTTGTACATTTACATTACAGTAGCATATAAAGACTGTGACTCCATTTTGTGCAACGACCTGTTTCACAGAACATAATGCGGTTGTTAAATGGCGCATACCTGGACTGAGTATAACATGGCCTGATCAACTTTCCCAATTTTACAAGTAGATATTTCAAGTGTGTGTGGTATTTATGGTAATGCTTATAGATATTATGTGTTTTTTACACTTACATACATGTGTGTGTAGGTGATCAGCGGTCAGCAGCTTCCCAAGGTGAACCTAAAGGAAGGTTCGATTGTGGACCCACTGGTGCGAGTGGAGATTCACGGAGTGCCGCTGGACCAAGCCAAGCAAGAGACGCGTCACATCGAAAACAATGGTAAACAGTTATAGTCTCTACTAGACTTATTCTAAAATCCACAATATATCTTAATCTTCATATCAGTTTTGATTTACGAGAATAGAAGCGTAGCTATGAACACTGCAGGGACATTAATACATTAAGGCAGTGGTACGTTGTCACACTGGCACTGGGGAGACATAAATGCAAGGGGAACTAACTTGTACCTAAGCAAAGTCCTGAACACAAGACTAGACACAAAAAACAAACAATAACAAACAAAACAAGGACTTGAGAAGTGATCAGGGAGCTAGAAGGAGCAAGGAACCACCAGGACAGACCACCAGCAAAACGATGGTGAGACCTGACAAAGAGCAGGGAAAACAAAGGGATATATAAACAGTGAAGCCAGTTGGAAGCCCTTCTTTGAGAGCCAATGCATGTGGCCACAGGACGTCCTTCACATATTGCTGAGTTGTTAGTGTCCCTCATATCATCACTAGGTGTGACCGACTTTTATATGTGATGGCTCCCCAGATCATCATACCAGCAGTTTGGGCAGAGTGTTGCTCCACAGGAAAAGCAGGATTGAAGCACTCACCACAAGGCATCCATATTTGAACTCGACCAAATCCCAAACAGAAGTTGGACTTGTCGCTGAATACGAAATGGTTCCAATATGAGTCAAGGTTTCTTGTTCATGACGCCACTGCAAACCCAAATGACAGCAAAAGTCCTACTGCTAAGGGCCTGGAAATGGTCCGGACAGAGACAGGGGTGTGTAGTGAAGGTACACCACCTGTGTCTGGATGGTGGACAACAAAACTGTAGGAGATGCTCGTGCTTGTCAGTGGTTCAAACAATCCTCTCTACTGGTGGTCTGTCTGATCCGTCCGGAGTCTGTTCACCTTGTGTGCGTCCGTTCATGGAACCACTGCTCCCAACACCTCCTAACAGCTAGGTCAGAATTTGTCGAAACGGTCATCCTACTTCACTCAGTCCAACGATGTGCCTCCTCTCAATGTCTGTCAACTGGGCAAAATGTATTAGAGGCATGTTTATCAGTCAGCGATCTCTCACCAAGAGGTACACTAGCCAAAAGTAGCCTCAGAGAGCCTTTTTCTAGGGCTGCTGGGGAAGTACAGTGCTTTTATGCCCTCTTGTGGCAAGACCCAGTGTCTAATCAGACTATACCTGTAATAATTTACATATCTGCCTGAGACATGACTGCATGCTGAGTTTTGCAGCAATCTGACATTTCTGTCTGGCTGCTTTATTTTTTGTCACTGAGTATATTTACTTAGTGGAAACCAAGAGTCTTGCTAAAGGACCGACAGGGAACTACCTGGCAGCTTCCACCTGAGCACTTACTAAGCAGTGGTTAATTCTCCTTGTTGTGCAGGTTTTAACCCTTTGTGGAACGACACCTTGAGCTTCACCATCCACGTTCCTGAATTGGCCCTGGTGCGCTTCGTGGTGGAGGATTACGACAAAACGTCAAAGAATGACTTCATTGGGCAGTACACACTGCCTTTCTCTTGTATACAGCAAGGTGAGGCCTGCCATATGTGTATGGTGTGTGTACGCCTCTGTAATTATGTACGTTTTGGCTTTATGTTGATTAGTTAATTAATAGTGGTCTAGATTGGTCACAGCCTCGTAGATTGAAGAGCTTTCACACTTGGGGGCCACTGGCGAGGTGGAACACATATAGAGTGTATACTGTTTACATACTGAGCTTCAACTGCTGGACTTAACTAATGCCAGGAGACTCATTCTGGACTTCTACAGAACCATTAATGCAACTCTGTAAACTTCAGACAGATCTCACTTAGTCAGTGGCGGGATAAGAACTGGGGATTTACTACCTGGGAACCTTGGTCCGCCTAAGCAAGCTCGGTTCTGTCTGTCAGTTACAGAGACCAGACGTTATGTGGGTTACCGGTGTGTTCTGTAATGCTAGAAAAAGTCCAGCAGTTGTTGTATGAATATCAATATACACACTTAAAAATATGAATTTGAGCAGCCACTTTGGCAGGTCGGAGTTTGAGTTATTGAAATATTTTCTGAGGGCAGTATTACACACGGTTGGTTCTGTGCGGTAACCAATCAGAACACAAAGGGGGTGTGGTTTTAATAATTTGCTGTTAAAACAGTGGCTCTTAACCTCTTTATTTACCAGTTTTCTCATCCATTTGTGGGATAGCTGAGCTGGTTGCTTTCAAAACAATGAGGGTTTTTTTGTCACAAGCAAAACACTTACTCTGTTGGTGAACTCAGGGCGCTAGCATAGCTGCAAAGTTAACGGCAGCCTGTGTTCTGGAGGATTCATTTCCTTTCAGTTGGCATGTCAAAAGTAACCTTTTTAGAGGCAATGGGGACTTATTTGCACTAAGAATACAGTACTGTAGGTAAACACAGTGGAGATCTTCACTGAGAAAGGGCTATTGGGAATCTTAATCACTGAATCACTGTGTACTGAATGGTGATTTTTGAATCGTGGATCGAGTTTCAGCTGAAACGAGTCGCGTGATTTGAATCATACAAGTTTAAGCAAGTGCGCCGAGTATCGAGCATGCAACGAGAGCCGAGACAAATTTTGATACTCAAAATGCACACCCATCTGATTAGTAGTCTATGCCTTAACCACTAAAGTGCACAATCTACAGTTATCTAGTACTGTAGCTACATCACTCACTCACCCATTCATTCGTCATACCCAGTTGACCTAGCGCACATCTTTGGATTGTACCCGGAATATCCAGTGGAAATACAAGATTACAGTCATGGTGAGAATACAAACTCTACACAGGCCACTCGAACCTGGGTCTCTGGAGCTGTGTTACACTTACTACATCATACTCATCGCTGTTCCTCAGTTTCTCAAGGCTGTTTCTTTTCAACGGTTTGATTGTGTCCTGCATATTTTTCTCTTCCAGGATATCGTCACATCCACCTGCTGTCCAAGGATGGTACCAGCATCCCTCCATCCTCGCTCTTTGTTAATGTCGGGATCAAAGAGGGAAATTAAAGCCAGCTTGTCACAGACACACACATATACTCACACCGGGCTCTCATAAGTCTTCCTAATCATCATCGTAATACTGACAATACCACAGAATTACCAGACATGTAGCTTGGAATAAGCTGTAGCTGGAACAACTTCACTAATGGAACAAACTGTGATAGACATAGCACTTTATTAGGAACACTATCCTAATACTGGGTGGGGCCGGACTTTTACTCTTTAAATAGATATCCGAAACATTCCGTTGAGATTCAGCTCCATGTTTCCATGCAGATTTCAGGTGCTCTTTCATGTAGCGACTTTCCTGTTGTACCATACCTCATGAGTGAGTGGGAGGGCCACTGAAGAACACAGTGCTGGATGGTACCACCAAAAATTTGTATCAGGTTTTTCTATTGGTTTGCCTGTATCTCAAGGTTTTGTAGATTATTCTACTGTCAGCAGTGCATAGAATATAAAAAAAAATATCTTGTCTATTACGGAGGCTGTGATGACTATAGGGTTTACTTCGCCCCACAAAATTACACAATATAACTTTTGAAGGAATCACTATTGATGAAACAGTTGCAGAATGTAAAACATGTGTTATTGTATGAGCTGCAACATATTAAAAACTTAAAACGCATTAAGAACTTAATAAATAGATATGAATTTTTTGGCTGAAGTATTTTCGTCCCTGTCAGACGTTTGGAAAGCATTCGGAAAATCTTCAGCCGCTTTCTTTTTTTCACATTTTCACATTGTGCTACAATAAAAAAATTAAGTTTTTAGTTCTTAATCTGTTTATTCTTCAAGTTATTCTTAAATAATCTGTAATTCTTAAATATTTTAGTTCTTAATCTGCACTCAATGCACTATAATGACAAAGTGAAAACATAATTTTAGAAATGTTTGCAAAAGTTAAAGGAAAAACTAAAATTTTGCATGGTTTTACCAAACTCCAGACGGGCTTTCTGTGTCTTTTACTGAAGAGAAGCTTCTGTCTGGCCACTCTTCCCTTAAGCTCATATTGGTGCAGTGCTGCAGTGATGGTTGATCTTCTGGAAGTTTATCCCATCTGCACACAGGATCTTTGGAGCTCAGCCAGAGCAACCATTTGGTTCTTGGTCACTTCTCTTACCAAGGCCCTTCACCCACCAACTACTTAGTTTGGTGGGGCGGTCAGCTCTAGGAGTCCTGGTTGGTCCAAACTTCTTCCATGTAAGAATTATGGAGGCCACTGTGCTCTTTGGAACTTTCAGTGCAGCATAATTTTTGTAGCCGTCTCCAGATCTGTGCTCCACACAATCCTGTTTCTGAGCTCTACAGACAGTTCTTTCCTCCTCATGGCTTGGTTTTTGCTCTGATATGCATTGTTAGCTGTGAGACCTTATATAGATAGGTGTGTGTCTTTCCATGCCATGTGTAGAAACATCTCAAAGATGATGACGAGAAATTGGAGGCCCCCAGAGCTAGAAAGTATCGTAGCAAAGGGTCTGAATACCTGTGTCCATGGAAAAGTTTTTCCTTTTTAATAAATTTCCAGAAATTTCTAAAAGTCTGTTTTCACTTTCTCATTATGGGTGCAGATTGATGAGGGAAAACACTTCTTTTTTTATTTTAGCACAAGGTATCAACATAACACAATATGAAAAAAGTGAAAGAGTCAGAAGACTTTCTGAAAGCATTGTAAATTAAAAGCATTAAAATAGCCCAGTAGTAGAAGAATACTGAACTCATTGTCTTGCTCATGAAACCAGTTTGCTTTGTGACGTGATGCATTATCATGCTGGAAGAACCCAGATGGGTACACTGTGGCCATCAAGGGGTGCACATGGTCAGCAACAATACTCCAACAGGTTGTGGCATTCGAGTGACCATTGATTGGTATTAACAGGTTCAAAGTGTGCCAAGCAAACATTCCTTACATCATTACACCAACTCCTCCTGCCTGGACTGATGACACAAGACTGTTGACTGGTGCCAAATTCTGACCCTACCATCTGTGTGGCTCAACAGAAATCGAGTTTCTTCAGACCAGGCTACAATTTTCCCTCTTCATCTGTTTGGTTTTGTTGAGCTTGTGCCCACTGCGGCCTGTTTTAGCCCATCAACCTCAAAGTCTGTAGCCTTTCTTTCAGCTCAAACCAGACTGGCCATCTCGGTTGACCTCTCTCATCTACAAGGGGTTTCTGTCTGCACACCTGTCGCTCACTGGATGTTTTTCTTTATCGCACCATTCTGAGGAACCCCTAGAGACTGTTGCTTTTGAAAATCCCAGGACATCAGCAGTTACAAAAATATTCAAATCAGTCTGTCTACTCAACACCGATCATGCCTCGGTCAAAATCAGTGTGATCACATTTGGTTGATGTGAGCATTACCTGAAGCTGCTAGCCCGTACTGGCATGAGTTTATGCTTTACACTGCTGCAAACCCAACAATTCCCTGATTAGATAATTGTATAAAGGATTAGGGGTACAGGTGTTCCTAATAAAGTGTTAGTGAGTGTAAATTTTATTTACCAGGTGTTAGTGTAACCGATCAGATTTTTTCATTCCGTGAGGATTTACATAAGGGCTACTACAAAAAGTTTCTGATCTGTTTTTGTACATTTATGCTGCTGACTAATATTAATGTTAGTAAAACAACAAGTATTATTTTTATACTCATATGTTTATTGGTTTTATTGTAGTTTGTTCTAGATAATCTTCCGACTCTTTTGTAGCATTGCATCTACACTTGCTGTTTATACCGATAAATATTATATAACTGTATGTATTCATTTGCCATGCATAGCTGAAAATAACCGATTCTTTAGGTATTTTTTTCTGTTTGTCAGCACTGATGGTCAGTTTTTAGGGAAATGCAAAATATGATTTTATGATGATGAGGTATAATGGTATTGTTTTAACATGTATTATTTAGGCTTTGTAGATACAGTGGTCCTTGAACGTTTGTAGGTTTTCCAAGGATCGCATGGACAAGAAGAAGATATTTAGAAAAATGTGGAGAGATTTTGTGATGAGCCCAAAATCTAATTTTTGGTTTAAATTAGAATTGTTATGCACCTAGAAAGGGAAACACTGCATTCCAGCATAAAAACCTTATCTCATCTGTAAAGCATGGTGATGGTAGTACCATACTTTGAGCCTGTTGTTTGAATTTTTGTGGAATCTGGGCCAAGATGGTTTTCTGTCATTGATGGATAAATTCTGACGTATACCAACAAATGTTAAAGGAAAATGTCAGGACGTCTGTCTGTGACGTCTTAAGAGAAGGTGGGCCATGCAACAAGACCCTAAGCACACAAGTCGTTCTACCAGAGAATGGCTAAACAAGAATAAAGTGAATCTTATGGAATGGCTAAGCTAAAGTGTTGTGGAAGAAGTTCATATGAGGAAACCCACCATCATCCCAGAGTTGAAGCTGTTCAGTACAGAGGACTATGCTAAAATTCCTACAAGCTGATATGCAAGACTGATCAACAGTTACGGAAACGTTTAGTTGCAGTTACTGCTGCACGAGAGAGTTGTACCAGATACTAAAAGTAAAAGGTTCACATACTTTTACCACTCATGAATATGTAATATTAGATCATTTTCTTTAATAAATAAAAGACCAAGTGTAACATTTTGGCTCATTGGGTTCTCTTTTTCTACTTTTGGGAGTTGTGACGATGTATTAGGTCATATTGAAGTAGCCTACATTGCTTTTTGAAAAAAAAGAAGCAAAAATAACACAGATCAGCGTTAAAATTTGGACAACAAGTGCATGGCTGCATGGCCCCCAAGATGCTATGGGGCAAATATGAAGAAGAACGGAGGAGGTCCAATATTTAGCCCCAAAACACCAAAATTGTAAGGCACAGCAGTTATAAAACATTTGATGAATAGTGACCTACTCAGATTTTTCTTAGTATTCGCAACATGGCTTTACAAGGCCAAGTAGATGCAGGAAGTGCAGTTCTTTTGGTTTTATCATACTCCAGTCCTCAGATACAATGATTTGTATGTAAAAAGTAAAAACTAGTGGTGATCAACAGTGAAATTTGGACAGCCACATTTCAGTTTTGGAGCATGATAGAGTCACAACAATTGCATGGCTCCCAAGATTTTGGTGCAAATATGAAACAGATCGAAGGAGGTGCAAAACTTTCCTCCAAATACTAAAATCGTAAGGTCCAGCACGTTCGGAA
Source organism: Ancistrus triradiatus (assembly GCA_025084515.1). Taxonomy (NCBI): domain Eukaryota; kingdom Metazoa; phylum Chordata; class Actinopteri; order Siluriformes; family Loricariidae; genus Ancistrus; species Ancistrus triradiatus. Next base: position 41,398 of record JAJAGP010004007.1, on the reverse strand, counting down.
AATTGGATTTTTGGCAACAAAGTGACCTCGTACTACTTTATTATGTGATTCAGAAATGAATTATTAGTTTATATGCTGCCTTAACTATTTAAACAAAGCACTAAACACATGCAATAGAAGTGAAATGCGTACTTTTTGACAATGAATTAATAAAGGATTCACTTGTTGTGGAATTGTCCAGCAAATGTCAGGGTAGAGCTTTGGGGTCAAATGTGCGAATCTTTTTCTCTTAAAAAGTGATATCGACTTATTTCTGTCGGCTACTAGTTTTACAAAACAGTTAAAAAGACTAATCGCACTTTAAACCTTCTAAATTTAATCATTATTATATTTGAACAGCTGAGGCAGAACTACCGTTGTCTGATCCGCGTTTTACTCGGAACGCTTTTAAGCGTCACACCACCACACGGTTGTCAAACTACGGCTAGATCCTATTTGTTTCCGGACTTCCTACATAGGTGCACTATCTAGGGTATTAAGTTGTGGCTTCTACATATAGTCTAGTGCACTTCTATATTTCTAAGGGGTCATGTGAGGTTAAACCAAACACTAGCACATGGTAGCACGGAGTAGAAGCTGTGCTGGAATTTAAAAATGGGGAAAATAAAACGAGTGCGACAAAAACTTCACCAAGAGGCTGTAAAGGTAGACAATGTGAACAAAAGCACTTTATTAAAATTAGAAAATAATCTGGACAAGGTACCTGCGTTACAGCTGAACATTCAAGGAGCTGCAAAATCGGAAACGCAAAGTAAAACGAGTGCTATAAAAACAAAGGATGTAAAGGTGAGTCAGTTTACATTTGAAAACATTAAAACCTCTTGTAAGTGTAATTCATCTAGTGTCTTGGATTCTGACTGTGGCCCAAACAGCCTATAAATCTCTATCTTTATCGCTTTCTGTAGCATAGTGGAAGGCCATAGGAGACAGAAGTCCAACACAGTACGCTGTGAAATACTGTAGTAGCTCCTATAGTTTATGTATTGTTGGCCATTTGGAACGGAACTCTGTAATTCCTATGTACGTTCATAGTGTAGTGGGAGGCCAGTAAGTTCCATAATTCATGTACAGGTGCAATACATGAGCTGTAACATGAATTTCTTCAGTTTTATGTAGTGGGAGGCCATATGGGACAATTCCTATTTCGACTCGTATGTTTACACGGAATGGCCACCTTATTAGTGACACCCATCTAGTGGTGTATTGGACTGCCTGTGGCCTGTAGCAGTTCATCATGGCATAGATTCCACTAGGTGTTGAAATCATTCTGCAGGAATACTGGTCCATGCAAACAGGATAGCTTCTTGAAGTTGGTGCAGATGGAATAAGATCCGAGGCTGTGAAGGCCAGGGAAGCAAGGAAAACTTGCTGTCAGGTTCCTGGAACCAATCCATGACTATACAACCCTTGTGGTATAGGGCACTGTATTGCTACACATGTTTATCTGTCAAACTTTAAACAGCTGCCATGAAGAGAAGAACATGGTCAGCCACAATGATTATGGCTACTGTCCAAACATCCACAGGTATCACTGGACAGGGTGTGCCAAGCAAACATTCCCACACATTGCTCCACGGTTCTTTGAGTCATGCTGCTTGTTCCAAATCCTGACTCTCCCATCAGCATGGTGTAACAGAAATCTGGATTCATCTGACCAGTTGATGATTTCCAGTGCTCAGTGATCCAATGTGACCGCTGGAGTCTTGCTTTTCGGTTTCCCCCTACAGAGTGATGGCACGATGGAAAGCGATGGAAAGATGAGTTGTGTGTTCAGATACATTAGTTGGAGAACCAGTGGTATATTCGTCTGCAGTTTGCTTGACTGTGCACTGCCTGTTCATCAGTTTCCCCGATTTTTGGTATACCCTTGACACCACTGCATGAGAACCCCACGAGGTTGGCTGTTTTTGAAGTACTGGTCCAGCTAGTCGAGCACCGATTACCATGCTGTGTTCTTAGTCACTCAGATCGCTCAATTTTCTCATTTTAATGTAGATTCACACAGAAAATGATCCACAGAAAACCTCCTCAGTTAATTTTACGCTGCACTCTCGGGTCACTTGTCTAATTTCCATACAGGGAAGCTCTAATCTTGAAAGGGCTGGTGTCTCTAATAAAGTGGCCACTCAGTGTATATGCATGCTCAGTGTATTATGGTATACTTCAGTGAACTCCTGAAGTGCTCTCACTCATAGAGCATTGATAATTAATGTCGGCTTTTACAGATTCTCCTTTCTGCTCTCAAACAGGCATTTAATTTTCCAAAGGGGATTTTTGCTGGTACTGTTATCCCTCCTGAAGCTCTGGTCCAAACTCTGAAAGTCACCGAGCCTTCAGCAGTGCTACCCTCAGTGGAGCAACAGCACAGAGGTGAGAGCCTAAGTCTGGTTTATGCTCAGCCGGTATTCAGTAGGCTTTGTAATGTATTTTGTATTTGGCAAAATATGGCGAAACAGCAACCATGAAAAACAAGCTTTTTAAGTGTGTGTGTGTGTATGTATGTAATATACACACACATATTACATGCATACCACACAAGTTCTTATTTCTGGGGTTGTTGATGATGCTATTGTCGGAATCAGCCACCAGGAGGCAGCAGAGCACTGCACTGTGTGTGATTGTGGCACACTAAATACAAATGTACACATTTTTGGGAAGAATTAATCATTCTAGAATGGTTGAGATGTTTTTTTGGGGGGGGGGACGTGCATTTATCTGCATAGACATTAAACATATTGGTGTGCATCAAATAACGTCCGCTTGCATATACGTCCAGGGTCCGATTTATTTATTTATTGTTTTTATCATTAAGTTCTCTGTGGGGACTAGCGGTTAAGAAACTTAACTATGGACTAGTAGGTCCATGCTTCAAAGTTCTCAAAAGTTTCTTATGCTGTGGGTGTGAGAGAGAGCATGTGATCGAGCGAGCTTGGGTTGTAAGGAGGGGCTAAGATGCACGCAGCACTACAGTGAAATAAGATTTTATTGTCTTCAATGGAAAAAATATAGAAAACCAATATGTGTTGGACAATATTGACAATAAATAAAGCAATGTAAGGAAACACTGCAGTATCTTGCCTATTTATTCAATACCGATACACTACAATACCTCCACATAGCATTGTTAAGTACAGTATGTAATATGGTATTTGCATAAAGTTCAGATCACGTAACATGCAGTTTGTATCAGTCCAGACTAGCAGCAACCTCCATGTATCCAAGAACCCTTAACTTTGAAGTAAATGATGTCAAAGAGACCTCTGTTGAAGAGGAGTCATGGCAAATGTGAACAGTGCGAGTTTTCCTCGATTTAATTAGCCTCACTTGACATTGCATGTCGAGCAGCCCTAATTCAGATTCATAAATACTCACCAACAATAAATACTCACCAACTGCATGTTTTGTTAAAAAGAGTGTAATTAGTCCTGTTTAATTGGACCGAGTGCAGCACGCTTTGAATATAAATCATTTTACTAAGTATGGGATAATATTTGAATAGTAGTTTTTAAGAATCTAATGCATTTTGTCTGTGATCATGTATCATGAAAATGTCTTTATATATTGTGATATAATATTTTCAATATATTGCCCACCCCTAATTTAAACAACTATAGAAATGTCAATTGAAAATTATTAATCAGTTAAATAAATTGTATATTTTCCACAGTCTATGCATTATGACTGTGGTAGGCTAGCGGATAAGGTACTGGACTATGGACCAGAAGGTCCAGAGTTCAAATCCCACCTCTGCCAAGATGCTACTGTTGGGTCCTTGAGCAAGACCCTTAACCCACAATTGCTTGGATTGTAAGACTGTATCAATTGTAAATCACTGTGGATAAGGGCGTTTGCTAAATGCTGTAAATGTAATCATGCCCTAGTCCATCTTCTGTGGGACTGTGGTAGCCTAGCGGTTAAGGTACTGGACCAAAAGGTCCAGGGTTCAAATCCCGCCTCTGCCAAGATGCTACAGTTGGGTCCTTGAGCAAGGCCCTTAACCCACAATTGCTTGGATTGTAAGATTGTATTAATTGTAAGTCGCTCTGGATAAGGGCGTCTGCTAAATGCTGTAAATGCACCCAGTAACCTAGTGGTACCTAGTGGTTAAGGTAGCATACTTGACTGAAGGTTCAAATCCATGAAATCCCACCTCTGCCAAGCTGCCACTGTTGGGTCCTTGAGCTTCTATCCCACATTTGATTGCATTGTAAGACTGTATTGTAAGTGACTCTGATTGCATTGTAAGTGACTCTGGATAAGGGCATAAATGTACATTACTTCTGGATATTTTTTTTCTTTGTTGAATTAACAGATCAGTCTGAAGTATAAACCTAGAATCAGAATGTGGAAGAATGGGGATTTAAGTGACTTTGAACTGGAATTTTCACACACAGCCATCTCTAGGGTTTACAGAGAATGATTCGAAAAAGAAATGATCCAGTGGGCAGGCGTTGCTGATGCCAGAGGTCAGAGGAGAATGGCCAGACTGGTTCAAGCTGAAAGAAAGGCAACAGTGACTTACTATCACAAAACATGTCCCTTTCTGCAGTGAAAGGATACTGGTTCTAGCGAGGTGTTCCTAATGGAGTGGCCGGTGAGTGCATTGAGGATAATGCTGGATATTTCATGTGCCCTAGCTAGAATATAAATCATTTTTAATAATTAGTAATAGCAGTCACAATCCTTAGTATTAGTATTATTAGCAGTTTACAGCCACAGTATCCAGGAGGCCTGTAGCTTGTGTTTACACTGTATATAATTTTTCCGATCTACACTGGGATCTTTTTACCCGGATCGATCGCCCTGTGGCCCTGCTTTGACAGCATGAGCGCTTTCCATTCTTTAATCGGAGGTATCAGTGTATCATCGTGACCTAAGAATATCGCCTCGTTAACCCTTGAATCTTGTCCCCCGAGAGAGAGAAGTGCAGAGGGAGGGGGAAAGCAGAGGCAGGGGACACGGCTTTTGTTCTTCATCGAGCCGTGTCCATTTCTGCCAGTATTGGGAAGACGATAGTCTCTCGAGGGGGATGTGGGGGGGAAAAAGAGATCTGCATCCTTCAGTCTCTGCAACAGACGTGCGCAGGGTGAGCTCAGGTTGCAAGGAGAGCGAGGTGATGCCTATTCTCAATGCTACAGCACATTAAACACGCCTGTTTTCTGCTGCTGTGGTGAGGGATGACACAGATTCATCACTTTATCACTCCTCAGTGAGCACTCACCCGAGGCTCTGCGCATTGCAAACCGACTATCGCTGTTTAATCTGTGGGACACGTAAACCTGTATATACCACAGTTACGCAGGTCATTTATGATTGGATTCCTCATTCTTTTGAGTGCACTATAATGCCAAGAGTAAAAGTAATGAACAGCCTGAATATAATGTCCAATATATAGGGGATTATGGTGTGAAAAGGGTGTTCCCCTTCCTGATATCCTATTTTTTTTGCATGTTTGTCATACTTACCGTATTTTCCGGACCATATAAAGCGCACCGGATGCAATATCAACGATCGGCTGCTAACGGGTATATTTTCATACATAAAGCGCACCGGGTTTATAAGGCGCATTAATGAAAAAAAACTCTTAAGTTCCGTCGGAAGCTCAATTTTGGTCTTTACCTGGCTCAGGGTGTCTTCTTGCTTCCTCCACTTCCGTACCATTGCTTCGTTAATGTGTTGAATTCTCTCTCACAGCTGCTCTATGTCCATGTTGTACTGCGTGACTGATAGCGTTGTGTTTTGAAATCCGCTTCGAAAATGAATGAATGAATGCACGTACCCTAATGCTGAAGCACATACCGTATTACTCCGCTATGCTGCGCACTACGGTGGCCGTAAGCTTCGTAAACTTATCAAGGACGTGCTAAAAAACATTTTGACAGATTTATGAGCGCCGTGTACCATCTACAATCGGTTCTAGGTCAGAAAGCACAACCAGAATTAATTCATACATTAGGCTCACCGCATTTTTAGGCGCACTGTCGATTTTTGAGAAAGTTTTAAAGGATTTTTAAGTGCGCCTTATGGTCCGAAAAATACGGTGTTTCGGAAGCTCAAACCAATTTCAATATTAGTCAAAGACAAACACAAGTAAACACAAAATGCAGTTTTTAAGTGAAGGTGTTTATTATTAAGGGAGAAAAAAATTCAAACCTTGAGCAAGACCCTTAACCCACAATTACTTGGATTGTAAGATTGTATCAATAATAAACACCTTCATTTAAAAACTGCATTTTGTGTTTACTTGTGTTGTCTTTGACTAATATTGAAATTGGTTTGAGCTTCCGAAACACTTAAGTGTGTGGGACTGTGGTAGCCTAGTGGTTAAAGCTTGCAGAGAAAAGAAAATATATTAAAGCAAATAAACCTGGCATTTTAAAAACAGCTAAACAAAAAAACAAACAAAAATAAAAACAGAATTAATGAAAAACAATAAACCAAACCATCTTTGATGAAAATTACCTCTGACCGTATGCCCACATATAAGCCATTTAGTCCCATGTGGAGGAAAAAAAACTATACTTACCTGATGTATTGCCTTGCAAACAAGAGTTTCCAAATGCATGTCGGACTCCTGTCGCATCCTAGAGAGGACGTGATGGGTACAACATCTCCACACATTTCTAGAGCTGGGCTAAAAACTGGGACTGGTAGCCTAGCGGGTAAGGTACTGGACTCTGGACCACAAGGTCCAGGGTTCAAATCCCACCTCTGCCAAGCTGCCACCGTTGGGTCCTTGAGCAAGACCCTTAACCCACAACTGCTTGGATTGTAAGACTGTATCAATTGTAAGTCGCTCTGGATAAGGGTGTCTGCTAAATGCTGTAAATGTAAATGAATAACATACAACACTGATTGTCGTTCCGTTCTGATTATCTTGTCTGTCCCACATGGACAGAAGAGCATATCCTGTGGTTTCAAGTCGTGTCAAGTTTATTGTCGGAGATTTAATTAATGAATGTTAAAGCTGTTAGTTTAAACTGCATTTAAACGTTTATAGACAATGTGAGGAAATTGTGTCAGTTGTGCTCAGGGGAAATGTCTTTGTTGAGTGGCTGTTTCATTAATTGATTATCTGTTAGCACTGGGTAGAGGTGAATGTCTGCTTTATCATTGTAGGTCTCTAAAGATCTTGCATACGTTCCATACCCGAGAACTAATCCATCAATTTGTCAATAAAGGGCTCAACTGGCACATGACCTTTTTTTTTGCCTAGGACAGGGCAATTAAATTAGTAAGAGAATGAGGGACAGATTACACAAAATGTTACCAGGTGAGGATCAAGGAACATAGGACTGTTCCCTGACATTTGTCCACGTGTGTGTTAGTGTGATGTTTGCATTGTTTAGTGTACTTTAGTTATAAAATAGTAACTGTATACGATTATATACAATTACTAATACAGTGGTACCTCGGTTCCCAACCACCTTGGAACTTGTCGAATTTGGTTCTCAACCCATTTGACTAGAAAAATGTATCTGGGTTCTTGTTGTTTGCTCGGTACTCGGCGTTTCAGCCAAAACTCAATTCATGATTCAGTACACAGTGATTCAGTGACGCAGGTTCACAATAGCTGCTGCTCAGAGAAGATGCTGTATTTATGTTTGTCTTTATTTACAATACAGTGTTTTTAGTGCAAATAAGTCTCCATTGGTCCTAAAAAAGGTTAGTGTATAAGAGCCAACCGAAATCAAAACAGGAATTGAATGCTCCAGAGCACAATCTGCAGTTAGCTTAGCAGCTATGCTAGCACCCATACTCAATCCATTACTCACTGAATTACATGAGACTTTTCAACACTGTATTATAAAATAAACTTTGTGTTAATGATTTGGCCAACTGTAGGTTAATGTAAGTGTTTTAAACATTAACTTACTTATCATTAATTATCATAGGCTGCACTATTATACACTATAGATGGCTCTACCAAACACTCGTAAACTCCTCAGTTCACGATACATGCATATGATGGATTTGTCGGAACACATTTCTATAATAATCAGGGAGCACCTGTAGACAATACTCCATTAATGCACACACTGCCTGGCCAGAAAAAAAACGATCACCACCTGGATTTAACTAAGCAAATAGTTAAATAGTTAAATAAAGAGCCTCCCATCGGATAATTACTGCATTGGTGATTGTTTTCAGCTGACAAAATTATGTAAGCCTAACTGATGCAGTGAGGAGCTTCCCATTTGTTAAACAACCATGTCAAAAGACACATCCTGTGGTCGTGGAAAGATGTTCATCTGCTTCAGAAGGGTCAGATTGTGAAAGAGTGGTTCAGGGAGCATGAGCCATCATTTTCACACATGGATTGGCCAGAACAGAGTCCAGAGCTGAACCCCATTGAGGATCTTTGGGATGTGCTGGAGGAGACTTGTGCAGTGGAACAAATCTCCCATCATCAATACAAGATCTTGGGGGGAAAAATGAATGCAACTCTGGACAGAACTAAATGTTGTGACATCGCCAGAAGCCATCCCTGTCCAAAGTCTTCTCCAGCACATCCCAAAGATTCTCAATTGTTTGCCAGCTGAAACATAATCACCAATTAAGTAATTATCCGATGGGAGGCTCTTTTTTTAACTATTTAACTATTTGCTTAGTTAAATCCAGTTGGTGCCCTTTTGGTTTCGGCTGGGGGCAGTGTATAAATGCCTTATACAGTGGATTTTCTGGGGGTCTTGAACGGATTCATTCAATTTACATTATTCCTTATGGGACAAATTTGCTTGTTTACATAACCGAGGTACAGTACAAGTACTTGCAGTGTATTGTACTATTGTCTGTAAATTCTGTGGATTGATTTTATCTAGTGAATCTAGTTTTTTGGGACTGTGGTAGCCTAGCGGGTAAGGTACTGGACTATGGACCAAAAGGTCTAGGGTTCAAATCCCACCTCTGCCAAGCTGCCACTGTTGGGTCCTTGAGCAAGACCCTTAACCCACAATTGCTTGGATTGTAAGATTGTATCAAATTGTAAGTCGCTCTGGATAAGGGCGTCTGCTAAATGCTGTAAATGTAAACGTAAAATGTTGTGTATTTATGTAATTCTTTTCCTTCATTTACATTAATTTACGTTTTTGTCTGTCTGCTACAGCTAAACACTGTGTTGTGTGGTTTTATTTTATTTTGTCATTTTTAAGGTGACTGCTTGTAGTGAATTCCAATTAGACAATGTCATTAATTATGTGAATTTGTTTTAGGTCATTGTATTAGAACTAGTCCCTTTAACTGAGATGGTGCTTCTGGTTTGGATTTTGTGTGTGTGTGTGTGTGTGTGTGTGTGTGTGTGTGTGTGTGTGTGTGTGTGTGTGCGCGTGCATGCTTGAACAAGGAAGGAAAATGTGCTTTGTACCTGGCGTCTGGACATCCAGGCGTCCACTTATCACTCAGGCATGGGAACTGCATTATATCTGTTACACACACACGTAAACACACATAAACACACCTAGATTATCACATTGCATACTGGGGTCCGAGACAGAAGGTACATTTGGGCAGACACTACACATAGATTACTGGGATGTAGACACACACATGTGCACACACACACACCTGCCAGTCTGGTTCTGTTTGAGTCTTGGCCTGGCACTTTGTCTCACACACACACACACACACACACACACACACACACACACACACACACATCCTGTGCTTTCTTGCTTTTTTAACTGTTCACACTGATAGCGCAGCACCATCCGGCAGCAGGAAGTTGGACACAGTTACAATAACAAGCTAATCGCCATACACAGGTCTGCAAGTGTTTAATGCTTATTTAATTTCTGCATTGAACACACACACACACACTTTCTATACAAGTTTGTCTATATTTCCTGCTATGATTTTCCTGTGCATGACATTTGCTCCACGATTACAGATGCATAATGCATTTATTAATGTTTATCCAAAGTGTAAATATCTAACAATAATCAGTAAATGTAGTCCTGAATTCTTTTGGGAGTAGGTGGCCAAGGTACGTAGGCAGCATCTTGGACAGCATTTGTGCTGCTCCGTTTAGAAGGCAGCTTGAATTCTTTGCAATAGTGTAATGGCAGAGCCTTGAAAAAAAACTATTTACCCCTAAATCCATTGCTGAGAAAAATATGGGAAAACACAGCTCAGTTATGTCGCCATTCAATTTGTTATTTTTGACAAAGGCAACATACTATGTAAGTATGTTGTATTGTTTAAAAAAATGTAAATATTGATGGTGCAAAAAACACTATTTCCTCTCAATGTCCTGTTATAGTAAATGCCAACGAGTTCAAGTTTAAAGATCAGGTTTGAACAGCAAGAGTTTGTGATTCTTACACTGTATAAATGTGTACTGTTCTTTAATACTCTTCTAAATACAGTTTATTTGAATTGTAAATGTAAATCGTCTAATAACTGTATATTTGGTCATACATGGTTGTATCAGATGTAAGTCACTCTGGATAAGGAGCTATGACTGGAACTGTATTCTGGGGTCAGATGAGATGAAACTGAGCTTTGTTTGCAACAATCATGGACTCCATGAAATACTAAGACATTATAATTCAGAATCTCTCTGCCTTTGCCAAGAAGCTAAACATTGGTAGTCACTCGATCTTCCAGCAGGACTGTGATTCAAAATATATGTCCAGATCAACACAAAATGGTTTATTTCAACACAAGTCAAGTTTCCCAGACCTCAGATCTACTAGACCCCATAGAAAACCTGGATGAGCAGAAGAGGACAGTGCACAAGAGAGGACCCTGGATTATCTGGAGTGATTCTGTAAAGAGGAATGAACTCTTATTCACTGCTGTTTATTCTCCAGCCTTGATGTAGATGTTGTGGAGAAGACTAAGTGCTGTTTTATTGGCAAGTGGAGGTTGTACATTTGTTGATAGATTCACTTCAATTAAAGGTTGGTTCTCCTGTTTTTTCAGTATGAGATGAAACCAAGGCTTAAGGTTAGGGCGAGAAATTGACTAAAAGGGGCATTTCTTTTAACTCTTCTTACCTATCTCTACTTGTTTGAGACAGAAAAAGTATTTGGCAGATAAGCAAATTAATAAATGGTGAAGATATTCTCTTCTGTGTGTGATGTCTTCGCCATTTATTGATTTGCCTTGGGTACACCCTAACTGTACACTTGGTAAGATGGAATTGTACTTTTCTTCATCAAGAAATGGACAGAGTGTGTCCAAAAATAGCCTCTCTCCACTGTCGTACTCCTGGGTGAAGTAATTTCTCTACTGTATTCTAGACTGCCAACATGGAGTAGCTTCAATTAGTTTTTGGCGGCTTTTTAGTTTGGACCCTTCAGACAATTGAAAATAAAAAGTCACAAGAACTCATTGTCTTTCTAAAATATTTAAGGAGCCCTGTAGTTAAGCTCATATTGCTTCCTATTTCACATGTAGATTTACTATAAAGGGTGTGAATGCATTATTCCACATGCATATAGTGCACTATTTAGGGAGTGGAGCAATCATAGATTCCACTCAAAAGGTGGTGATCAGTGATTGGTGATTGGTTACATCAGCATGCACATGTGCAGCTCATTCAGGATTAAGACACACATTTGGTGAATCTGCTTGAACTGTTTTGTTAACCATTATAAACAGCAGACTCCGTGAGAGCTGGAGAGTCGTAACAAAAGCAGAACAGTCAGTAATGTCTGCTCAAAAAGTGGCTGTGTCCTCGCCCTCTCTCAACACCCTCATGCACAGCAGACACTAACAAGTGTTGAACTGAATTAAGCGTGCACTTGTCTCACAGGACTGCTGATTTCTTTTAATCAAGTTCTATTTAACTTTCTAAAAAGTTCAAATTTGAGTTCTAATTGCCGAGGTCTGGTTGTCTGTGACCTCATAGCTGGCTATGGGCATATTCCTTGACAGTATTTTTCCTTGTTTTCTTTTTTTCCTTTTTACATAGGTGTGGGGGAAAAGAAGCAGCAGTCCAAGAAGGAGAAGATGAAGGACAGACGACAGCGATGGATGAACAGTGAGTGTCCTCGCATATTTCCTAGCAGTGTTAAGTTTGACAGCAAATTTAAATGTAGTTTTATAGTCTTTTGACTAAAATGTAACTTAGTTTTGGTCATAATTTAGTCCTCGTAATTGTTTTTAGTTTTAGTCTAGTTTTCGTCGACTAATTACAGTAAGATTTACTGTAGATTTAGTCGACTAAATTTTGAAATGTAAACGTTGCAATACATGAATGCTTTTTTAAACATTTCCCTTTTACGATGAAACATCTGCAGTGATAATAAAAGTATACATTAAAGTGGTTATTACTCAAAATTTCCACCATAGATCTGCTTGACACTCGGTGTTGACATTCATGAGATATTGTAGAATAGATTCAAGTTAGAATAAATTATATACAGTGGTGCTTAAGTTTGTGAACCCTTTAGAATTTTCTATATTTCTGCATAAATATGACCTAAAACATCATCAGATTTTCACACAAGTCCTAAAAGTAGATAAAGAGAACCCAGTAAAACAAATGAGACAAAAAATATTTATTTATTTATTAAACATTTATTTATTGAGGAAAATGATCCAATATTATGTATTAGTGAGTGGCAAAAGTATGTGAGCCTTTGCTTTCAGTATCTGGTGTGACCCCCTGTGCAGCAACAACTGCAACTAAACGTTTCCTGTAACTGTTGATCAGTCCTGCACACACCGGCTTGGAGGAACTTTAGCCCATTCCTCCGTACAGAACAGCTTCAGCTCTGGGATGTTGGTGGGTTTCCTCACATTAGCTGCTCGCTTCAGGTCCTTCCACAACATTTCGATTGGATTAAGGTCAGGACTTTGACTTGGCCATTCCAAAACATGAACTTTATTCTTCTTTAAACCATTCTTTGGTAGAACGACTTGTGTGCTTAGGTCGTTGTCTTGGCTGCATGACCCACCTTCTCTTGAGATTCAGTTCATGGACAGATGTCCTGACATTTTTTAGAAGGAAAATGATGGCAAGCCGTCCTGGCCCAGATGCAGCAACACAGGCCCAAACCATGATACTACCACCACCATGTTTCACAGATGGGATAAGGTTTTTATGCTGGAATGCGTGTTTTCCTTTCTCCAAACGTAACGCTTTTCTTTAAAAAAAAAAAAAAAACATTTTGGTCTCATCCGTCCACAGAACATTCTTCCAATAGCCTTCTGGCTTGTTCACGTGATCTTTAGCAAACTGCAGACGAGCAGCAATGTTCTTTTTGGAGAGCAGTGGCTTTCTCCTTGCAACCCTGCCATGCACACCATTGTTGTTCAGTGTTCTTCTGATGGTGGACTCATGAACATTAACATTAACCAATGTGAGAGAGGCCTTCAGTTGCTTAGACGTTACCCCTGGGGTCCTTCGTGACCTCACCAACTATTACACGCCTTGCTCTTGGAGTGATCTTTGTTGGCCGACCACTCCTGGGGAGGGTAACAACGGTCTTTGAATTTTCCTCCATTTGTACACATTCTGTCTGACTGTGGATTGGTGGAGTCCAAACTCTTTAGAGATGGTTTTGTAACCTTTTCCAGCCTGATGAGCATCAACAACTCTTTTTCTGAGCTCCTCAGAAATCTCCTTTGTTCGTGCCATGATACCACTTCCACAAACATGTGTTGTGAAGAGCAGACTTTGATAGATCCCTGTTCTTTAAATAAACAGGGTGCCCACTCACACCTGATTGTCATCCCATTGATTGAAAACACCTGACTCTAACTTCACCTTCAAATTAACTGCTAATCCTAGAGGTTCACATACTTTTTGCCACACACTAATATGTAATATTGGATCATTTTCCTCAATAAATAAATGACCAAGCATAATATTTTTTGTCTCATTTGTGTAACTGGGTTCTCTTTATCTACTTTTAGGACTTGTGTGAAAATCTGATGATGTTTTAGGTCATATTTATGTAGAAATATAGAAAATTCTAAAGGGTTCACAAACTTTCAAGCACCATTGTATTATGAGCTTTATTAAACATACAAGATCGGATATATGTGCTGCTCTGTATGCATTTATTCATAATTACAGTATAAACAGAGTTTTGTTAGCTGAATACTCCTTAAATATAATATGAACACTTTTCAGACAAAGTTAAAATATATCCACTTCATGAACTGAAAACATAGCTCCAGATATCCGCGTTTGACTTCTGGTCCGGACCCCATCTGAGGGGAGAGCTCCCCTTGTCTACATGGCTTTTCTCTGGGTGCTTCGGTTTCCTCCCACATTCCTAAGACAATCAGTCAGTTGGTCTCTGTAATGGATTGGCACCCTGTCACGGGTTGGTACCTTCCATGCACCCTGCGCTCCCCATGAGCAGGTATGAGAATGAATGACTGCTTAGGAAGTTGTAAGCAGCCATAGTATGACTCTTATATTGACTGAGTTTAGAGTTTTTTATATTCAGTATGAGACCACACAATATAATCCCAATAAATAATCAAGGCTTTTGTGAAGCCTTTTTGCACGTCTTTAGAATGATCATTTCTGACAATAATAGAGCTGTAATATATATTTAATTATGTTATTTTTACCTCGTGTTGTCTTGCCATCTCGTTGCGTCTGTACCGGCAGTGCATAATGGCTTTCTCTCTCACCCGTGACTGCGTTCGTTAGAAATCTTATCTGCTGTGGTGGTCGATGCAGCGTGTAACACAAGCCTGGACTGCAGTAATTAGCATCAGATCTTAATGGCAATTTCTACTCGGGCCCAGGAAGACATGGCGCTATTAAAGACGCGACGATCGATTTCACTGTCATAGATAAGCCGACTGACCTCTGAAACATGCTGCTGAGGTAGATCTATCCGATAGAGGGTAGATCAAGAAAATAACTCAATGTTCAGAATTAATGTTTAACTCCTTAATAAAACGAGATAAAATCAGAGCGCAGGTTCATGCCCCATTCAATGAAGCTTCCCCAGTGTCACGAGCACTATAATAATTATGTATTTCTACAGCAGTCATCTCCCACCTTGTTGATTCCGTCCTTTGCACCCAAGCGATCAAGGGCAGTCCTCTCTGCACTTGAATCCATTTCAGGCTGTTCTGTTAACCTTACTTGTTCAAGCAAGTCCAGCAGGTAAGCCGAGTGGCCGGTCGTGGATGGAAAGTGCATGGGGTTTTTTCCTTTCCCCATCATAAATTATAGTCTGTCCATTTTCTGAGTCCTCATTGGAAAATTAGTCTTACACCATACCCATCATATTTCTCAGATGTGGCCATTCCAATATGCACAGTTATGGTTCATAGGGTTTATGTGTCAAGTATACTAGGTTAGCTGACTTTTCTCAAACTAGGATATTCTACCTTCTCCTTCCGAAACAACGGGGGCTGTTGGCCAACTGTTATGTAAATGCGTGGTGTGTGTGCTATGTCTCTTTGTGAGTATGCAGTGCAGATGCAGAAGGATTGAACACACATGAATGCACAAAATAGTTTTACACATACAGTATATACATTTTGTATTTGTTTTGTCCTCTTGTTACCTTTACTGCGTGAACTACGCAGTAAAGGTAATTGTTAGTAGGGATGCACCAATCCGATATTAAGGTCGGATATCGGTCCCGATATTAACAAAATTAGCTTGATCGGGTATAGGAAAATTAAGCCGATCCTCGGGACCAATGCATTCACTTTAATTTTGTGGCACCTGCTATGCCATACATCAGCTGTCAAATCAAATGTGGCAAGGGGTGTTGGTAGGACTTCAATATACTGAAGAATAATATATGAATAAATTAATAATCTATAAATATAGCTTAAGATGTTTGACTCCTTTTTTTATTTTGAATTTGAATGCTGTACCAAGGTCCTGCACATTTTATAAATTAGTGACAAATGTGTTAATTTGTTCCGTTTTGTTTTACAAAGTTAGTAAAGTAACGTTTAATACTGATGCCTTAAGTCTCTCCCACATGGTGAGGTATATGGTTTATTAATTCAACAGTGGTGTCGGATCGATATCGGGTATCAACCAATATGCAAAGTTTATGTATTGGTTTCGGAACTGAAAAAGTCAGATCGGTGTATCGGTAATTATTAATAGACATACGCTGTGCTTTATTAGAAATCGTGCAAACCCTGTGTTTTGAATCCGAATTCTTGAAGCAGGGTTGACATGGGAGAATTGGAACATTCTTTGGATGTGGGGGTCGGTTTGTCATTACAAGACAATAGGTGCTAAATGCTTCACAGTAAGGGGAGCTTTTATCTGATGAGAAAATGTGTCACTTTCACCATTTTAGTGTTAAAAGTATTTAGGCTTCCCAAACTGGTAACTGTTAGATATTACCTAAACAATTATTTAGGACTTAGTAGCTAATCACGTTCTGAAAAAACAACACGCAGCTCAACAGCGGAGGTAAACGAACCCTGAAGTGAAAAAGCCAGTTGTTTATTAAAACAAACGTATGTTTACAGTGTAATACTGTGCATGCTGCACATTGGGGGAAAAAACATTATGAGGAGGGCATAACAGGAACATGGAACAACATGGTCACAATGGGTTAGATGGTGTGATTGTGTTGACTCTGTTTTTCCGTGTGTGTGTGTGTGTGTGTGTGCGTGTCTGCAGAGATCAGTGCCATTAAGCTGGCTCGGCAGCAACAGGCAGAGCTCGCACGCCGGAAGGCCACACCCGTAGTGGGGGATATGAGGTCATTGGTAGATGCCCTTCCTGAACTTGGATCCTTGATTAAAGAGCCAGTCGCCAAGAAACAGAGAGGGTACGAGTTCACACTTGTTCTTTCTTAGTTTTTTGTTTTTTTTCATCAGTGCATTGTGAATTCCAAAACGGGAGACATTAAGAGAAGCAAGACCCTTCTGACCCCGGTCTCTATCCTGGATGGGGAGGTGGAGGTTGTAGAGATCTACAGTACAAGTGCATGGGCTTAGACCATAGATTGGAGTGGATGCACAACTCTGAGGCAGTTTACAGCAGAGAACAGAGCAGAATCTACTTTTTTGATAAAGTAGTGTTGGGTTTGGGATGGCATTTCTGCCAGTAGTGTTGGCGATATTGTCCTCATTGATGGGGTCATGGATTCTGAAGAGTACAGACAGGTTTTAATCCGTCATGCCATTCCTTCTGGAAAGCGCCTGATTGGGATTGGTTATATTTTACAGCTGATTACAGCCCCAGGCACATTGCTTAATGCAGTGAAATCATATGGGAGAGAAAAACAGCTGATAAAACACTGACAGACATGGACTGGCCACCACAGAGTCCAGACCTGAATGTTATAGAGGCAGTATGGGATCACCTGGACAGAGAAAGAAATAAAAGACAGATTAAATTGTGCTGAAACCTGGTATAATATCTCCCCAGAAGAGTTTAAATTGTGCTTAGTGCCAAGGGAGGTCACACTAAATACTAACGTTTGCCTGCAGAAGCCATTTTGTGTACGAATTACCTCGATTTTCTGTTTGTATCTTAATAAAGAGACATATGGTCATTATACCATTGCTAAACCAACAAATGCAGTAGTGGCCTAAGACTTTTGCACAGTACTGTATGTGGTAGGTGGACCATCTAACCCTTACTTACTTAATTTGCGTTCTGTCTCAGTGTGGTGAAGAAGAAAGCAGAACCGACGGACTACTGCCAGATGAAGCCTGCCCAGAAACGCAAGATGCTGTAAGACACAAGCACACACTTTCTGTTTCAAACTCGGGTTTGTGTGTTTGATTTAATGCTTTTAATTTCAGGGAGACAGAAATATCCCGCTTCAGTGAAATCATGAAAGACTCTGGCTTCAAGGCCAACCCGCTCGCTGCCATCGGTGAACACTTGAGGAAACGGCTCAAACAGGAAGATGAGCAGAGTTAACCCCTCTCCTAATCTCCAAATAGACTCTTGTGTACACAAGGTTCCAGCAATTCTGTCCATGACTCACACAGACTGTCACTCTGATCCCAGACCGGTTCTATCCCTGCCCTCGTCACTGTTATGGAGATGGTGCGAGGTATGGCATGAAGTAAAAGCCTGGCATACGCAAAGTGTCTGTTTTGTAGTGCTTAGCCACTGTAGTTCTAGCCCAGAGGTTCCCTCACAGTCTAAATTCATTATATCAGCCTGTTTCATGGCCATTTTTGGCGAGAGACAAGTTTTTCCTATTGTTCCTCCTAGTTTAATCACTTATAGAGCCTATCTAGGAATTCACTGGGTGCAGGTGAAAGATTCCAGTCCATCACAGAGCCCAACAGAGATTTCCATTGCAGCACCGGGGCATAATCGTGTACACAAATAATCATCGCTACACAACCCAAACGAGGTGGTGTGCTCTTTAGAGCTTAATATGCGTAGCACAACATTGTGTTGTTTGTGTAAATGGCCTGCTGGGAGTGTTAGAGGGAATCAGGAGTGACTGATTATTATCACTCAGACTCCTAATAGACTAATTCCTTCAAGACTGAGAGGGGATATTATCATACCATTAGCGAGCGAGAAGTTAAGGACATTAATCCACAATCACTTGTATTCTGCGTTTTAAGACTGCATCACTTGTAAGTCGCTCTGGATAAGGGCATCTGGTAAAAGTGTGTAATGCAAATCTAGCAGTAGGAGCTCTGATCAAGTTGGTAGTAACCATATCCCTATACACTGATCAGCCAAAACATTAATATTGGCATAATAAAAAATAACTGAATGTTTCATTACAGCATCACGTTAAGCTCTGGGATACATTAGACAGTAAGTGAACGGTTGGTTCTCATAGTGGATGTGCGGTATGTTGGAGAGATGTTCAGGAGTAAAAACCTGTGCTACTTTAACAAATGAGTAGTCATTATGGCCAAGCGATTAGAGCAGTCATCTATTACCTAAGAAGGCATATGGGGTGCTCCCGGTCCGCGGTTAAGAGTATGTACTGATGGAGGTGTGAGGAGAAACAAACTAAGAACCGGGACTGTGGTAGCCTAGCGGGTAAGGTACTGGACTATGGACCAGAAGGTCCAGGGTTCAAATCCCAACGCTGCCAAGCTGACACTGTAGGTCCCTTAACCCACAATTGCTTGGATTGTAAGATTGTATAACTTGTAAGTCTGGGGAACATTTAGCATCTGCTAAATGCTGTAAATGTAAGAACCAAGGCTCACTGATGTGGCCCGAGAGAAACAAATCCTATCCCGTCTGGTCTGAATAGACAGAAGACCTACTGTGGAACAAGTCACCAAAATGTTTAATGTGGTTATGAGAGGAATGTGTCACAACAAATAGCAAATTGCTCCCTGCTGTGGAGCTGCCTAGTCACAGGCCAACATTGGAGGCAATTTTGGACACAGCCTTGAACTATAGCGGTCTAATTTGGTCAAGTAATAAAAATGCTAATAACAACTGTTTCTTTATTAATTTTTTTTCCCCTCTCATGCCAGCCCTGCCTTTTCTTTCTTTTTTTTTTTTTTGGTCAGTCTATGTACGACACTACTGGAAACCTCCCTATAAGTTGAGTGGTAATTGGGTTACATTAACAAGTCAAGGGTTGATGATGATGATTTGACAATAACAGATCTGAGAATTGCTCTACCTTTTGCCATCAGTGCATACCTGATTGCCACAGAAATTTGTAACATAGTTAAACATGAATATAATATGAATTCAATAAAGTGCTGTCTCTCTATGCATTTCAACTGACTCTGCTGGACAGAAGTGCAGTCTTGAAACCTTTGTTTCATGCTCAATGTAGGGCCCTTATATAAGCCACCCAGAGATGAAGTTTCGGTTCAGCTGCAGGTCATGTACAATCCATAGAGTGTGGAAGTCATTATTTCATGGTATGTAGGGCGCTTGAGAGCCATTTGGGATTCTGCCAATAAAATGCTAAGGACATCCTACAACGCAGTGACTAACGGCCTAATTAATTAGCTATGTAACACATGAATTGGATGGCAAATGTTAAGCCAATGTCAATGAATGAATCCCAGATGCCACTCCATTGAACACATATCTCCTCCTAACCAAAGCCCTCCTAACCAACTGAAAAGTGACTATTTTACATGTGTCTGTCAACCAAAAGTATCAGTCATCCTGCTGCTTGTTGCAGTAAAACAGGAAACGGTGGTGGTCTGTCAAGTGGTGTATTTTTACCTTTTCCCGTTCCTGAGCAAAGTGCTGTTTTCCTACACTGGTGGAATGCATTTAAAGGAATACTACAGCCTTTCCGACCTGATCTCTTGAGCACGGACTGAAATGTTGACCTGCAGATCACTTGGACAAAGGGCAGAAGTTGTAGAAGTGCAGTAAGAAAACAAATATACAAAACAATTACCTTTGTAGGCGCTCAAGCAGTATACTGGATTAGTAGAGTAACCCACTGCTGCAGGGTCCCTAGATTCAAGGCCCAGAATTGCCTTCTGGCAGGGGAACGCATCACATGCAGACATAGTGCTGTGTCTGAGGGAGAGGAGACTGGTCAAATGATCATCCAACAGTGCTTACACATTTATCATGTTTTCCCCTGGGGTATGTGCTGAAGCTCTGCGACCACAATTCGTATTTACACTCACTGACCACTAAAATATCTAATCAGCCAATCCAGTGGTAGAAACTCGATGCATTTAGTTATGTAGACATGGTCAAGGAAACCTGAAGTTCAAACCGAGAATCATAATGGGGAAGAAAGGTGATTTACATGACTTTGAACGTGACATGGTTGTTGGTGTTAGACGGGCTGGTCTGAGTATTTCAGAAACTGCTGATCTCCTGGGATTTTCATGCACAACCATCTCCAGGGATACAGAGAATGGTCAGGAAAAGAGAAATATACAGTGAGCAGCAATTCTTTGGGTGAAAATGCCTTGTTGATACCAGAGATCAGAGGAGAATAGCGAGACTGGTTTGAACTCACATGCACGTAACTCAAATAACCACTCGTTACAACCGAGGTATGCAGAAGAGTATCTCTGAATGCACAACATGTCAAACCTTGAAGCAGATTGGCTACAGCAGAAAAAGACCACACAGGATAACGCTCCTATAAGCTAAGAACAGGCAGCAGAGGCTACAATTCGCACAGGCTCACCAATATTGGAAACCAGAAGATTGGGACAACTTTGGTTTAATGAGTCTCAAATTCTACTGTGACATTTGGATGGTAGAGTCAGAATTTGGCGTAAACAACATGAAAGAATAGATCAATTCTGCCTTCTATCAATGCTTCAGGCTGCTGCTGGCGGTATAATGGTGTGGGGGATATAGACTTCGAGCCCCTTGATACCAACTGAGCATCGTTATATGCCAATTCTACTTGGTTTCTTGAACATGACAGTGAGTTCCCTGTACTGAAATGGCCTCCAAAGTCACCAGATCTCGGTCCAATAGTGCACCTTTGGGATTGGGATGTGGTGGAACTTGGGATGGATTTGCATCATAGATGTGCAGCTGACAAATCTGTAGCAACTGCATAATGCTGTCATGTCAATCTGGACCAAAATCTCTGAGGAAGCACCCGATTGCATCTATGCCACGAAGACTTGAGGCAGTTTTGAAGGCAAAAGGCGGTCCAACCCGGCAAGAGCAAGGTGGGAGTGAGTGTATCTATTAGTGTTTGCTCATGTTTATAAGTAATAATTACTGAATACTGTTTTGGCAATGAGAAACCAAATTTTCGTTAAAGTGGTATAAGATGGTGATAAGTCGGTCGCGACCGATCCGGTTCTAAGAGCCGGCTCTTTGAAATGAACGACGGGAGCCGGTTCCTGATTGTGAGCCGATTTACATATTTTTTAATTGATTGTACATTCAGACACTTTGCTGATTATTGCACTTCCTGTTAGATGCTAAACTACATTTCGTTGCGTTGTACTTGTACATGTGTAATGACAATAAAGTTGAATATATATATATATATATATATATAATATATATTATATATATTATATATATATATAAAATCCAATCAGATGGAATCTTTTCCATCTTTTATATATATATATATATATATTATATAGTTGCAAATTTTGGGGAGGAAGCTGGAGCCAATGTATGTGACCGAACCGTTTTAGAAATCACCTAAAGGAAATGGGATTTCAATACAGGAAAGCTAAAAGAAAACCATCATTGACACCTAAACATAAAAGAACAAGACTGCAATGGGCTAAGGAGAGGCAATCATGGACTGTGGATGACTGGATGAAAGTTATCTTCAGTGATGAGTCAAGAATCTGCATTGGATAAGGTGATGATGCTGGAACTTTTGTTTGGTGCCGTTCCAGTGAGATTTATGAAGAGGCCTGCCTGAAGAAAACAACCAAATTTCGACAGTCCTTGATGATATGGGGCTGTATGTCAGGCAAAGGCACTGGGGAGATGACTGTGGTTAATTCTTCTATCGATGCGTAAGTTTACATTGAGATTTTGGACAGTTTTCTCATCCCTTCAGTTGAACAGATGTTTGGAGGTGATGAAATAATTTTCCAAGATGACAATGCATCGTGCCATAGGGCAAAAAACAGTGAAGGCATTCCTTGGAGAAAGACACATTCAGTCGATGTCATGGCCTGCAAATAGTCCAGATCTCAACCCAATTAAAAACCTGTGGTGGAAATTGAAAAAAATGGTCCACAAGAAGGCTCCGACCTGCAAAGCTGATCTGGCAACTGTTATCAAAGAGAGTTGGCACCAAATTGATGCAGAATACTGTTTGTCACTCATCAAGTCCATGCGTCAGAGACTGAAAGCCGTTATAAAAGCCAAAGGTGGTGCAACTAAATACTAGTGATTTATTTTGAATGGTCTTTTGTTTATCTGTTTTTCATGATTCCATACTTTTTTCCTCAGAATTGAGTGGTTCCATATTTTTTTCCCCTGTGCTTGGTCAATAAAAGTAACATTCACTGACTTCCACAATGTTTTCTCTTCATTTCTTTGAGTGTTTCTGAAAGCCAACAAGTTGCACTTTGGAATGACCTTATTATTGTATCATGTTTTTGATCTGAGTTTGTTTTACAGAATGAAATGTCTGAATGAGTGCTCATCCAAGACTGGTGATTCCATACTTTTTGCCAGGGGTTGTATAAGAAGAAAGAAAAGTTTGTTTGATCGGGCCGGTTAAATCAATGCCATTAAAAACTCAGTTGCTAGCAAATTAAGACTTGTACTGTTAAAAGAGACGCCAGTCAAATGTCGGTCGGCCAATGAAAATGCTACTTAGCTTTCTGTCCCGCCTAGTTTTTGCCCAATCAAATGAATAGCGCGACCGCAGTTCCCTCCCCCACTCGTTTTAGTGTCTGACACTGTTCGTTGTCTGTAGTCGTGTGTCACATTTAACGGTTGTCGTCGAAATTTGAAGAAATATTCATTTTAACCCAGTTATCTCGTTTTAGTTACGTGTTGAAAATTTATATTCTGCGCCTAATTAGTTTTAATTACCCGTGGTTTTATGTGCTTGGTTTGACAGCAGTACACAGCGACTCGGACTGCTAGCTTAGCTTCGACGCTCTCCAGACTCCCACAGTAGCGTGAGTATTACCGTCTCATTTATAATGAGGTTACGAACTAATATATCACCCTCATCCAGCTTTATTTCAGTAAAACCAAACAAACTGGTTTAGAAATTGAAGTACAGCCTACTAATAACATGCAGGTCATGCTTTGTGTGGTGCAGAAAGACCGTTGTATTTAACTAGAATTATTTCACGTTTTGTTTATTATGTTATTAAGGGATAAATCATAACTCAGTTTTATTAATTCATACATGAAATAAAAAGAAACAGCAGTTTCTTTCACAGTCTTGTACAACAATTTGGTCACTTTTAGACTAAAAAAAATCTCTGCATGGAACACCATGATATTTTTATATGTAGACTTTTTAAAAATATAAAGTCAGTTCAGTTGTTAGACCTTAATTATTATTATATTATTCTGACCGTTTAGCTCTGCTTTTCCTGGTTAGGGTCTCAGAGCTCTGGTGCCTATATGTGAAGAACACCGAGCCCTGGACGGGACACCAGGTCATTGCAGAGCAGGGTACGGGTCATTGATAATGATCCTCTGACTGACCTCTTGTTCTTCAGTCACTGCCAGTCATGACTGCATATAACTCCGATGCAAGGCACTGCACCATTAGCAGTGATATCATGGCCATCTATAGTTATTTCTGTTTTGTTATTAAGATGTAAACAGAAACTAGGAAGAAATTTGTACACACACAAAAATAAACAGTTTTCAGAACAAAATGGCTTCTTTAGGCTGTATTTCGTATTTCATATTGGGCCTGTGGTAGCCTAGCAGTTAAGGTACTGAACTCTGGACCAAAAGGTCCAGGGTTCAAATCCCCCCTCTGCCAAAGCTGCCACTGTTGGGTCCTTGAGCAAGGCCCTTAATTCACAATTGCTTGGATTGTAAGACTGTATCAATTGTAAGTCGCTGTGGATAAGGGCTTCTGCTAAATGCTGTCAAAGTAGTATGACATCCCCAAAAACATGGTTTCTTGGCTGCTACCCTTCCAAAATCACCATTCCTGATCGAGCTTCTTTTGTCATCCCGATGACCCTGCCAGATGCTGCTGTTCAAGTGTAAAGGGAGGTCACACTAAAGATAACTTTTTCAGTTTTTTTAATACTGCATACAAATTGTGTGTTCTAATAAAAAGACTGAAGTAATTCTAGATGATCCTTATACTGTTGCTAAAACAACAAATCTAATGCTGGCCTAAGACTTTTGCACAGTACTTTATAATCTAAACCAGACTGTTAGATTATATGTATTGTATGTAATATTTAAAAATATTTCATTGCGTTAATCATGATAAAACACATTAGTTGCTTGCTAATATCTGACCCTAAAGTTTCCCCCATTAAACTACCATTGCACTATGAGAATAAACTATAACAGAATGCATTTATAGCTCTTAAATGTTTCACTCATTCACTAACTCAGTTACGGGGTGGCACAGTGGCTTGGTGGGTAGCACTGTTGCCTCACAGCAAGAAGGTCCTGGGTTCAGTCGCCTGCTGGAGCGGTCTTTGTCCTTTGTGTCTGTAGTCTGCATGTCCTCCCCGTGTCCGTGTGGGTTTACTCTGGGTACTTCCCACAGTCCAAAGGCATGCGTGTTAGTTAATTGGTGTCTCTAAAGCGCCCCTGGTTTGTGAGTGTATGTGGGTGTGTGCCCTGCGATGGCCTATCTGGGGTTGTTTCTGCCTTGTGGCTGTCCGGTGATCCTGTAGAAGGATTAAGCAGCTAAGAAAGTGAATGACTAACTCAATTACTCACTTTTCTAATCCCTGACACGGAAGTTTCTTTATAATGTGGAAAGACCCAGAGAGAACCCACGAAGACATGGGAGAACATGCAAACTCTACCCAGGCAGTGGCTGGACTGGGAGTCAAACGCAAGAGTTTGAAACTGGCACCATGCTGCCTTATATTTAGTTCAGTCAAATTATTTTTATCCTGTCTTACCTGGATTGCTGCGTCACTTCATCGTTTCAATTTGATTTCGCTGACCGAGGTATTGCAGTTAGCCGAACGATACCCCATAATGAACAGGAATGTGCATAAGACAGTGTCCAAAATCATTTACACCCTGAACAGTTCTGTTCCTTGTAGCTTAATAGTGCTCTATATGGTGCACCATAATGGGGACCCTTTCCAGATGTAGGCTAAACCCTTTCCAGGATGACACGAGTGTGGTGGAGCTGAGCCTTAATCTTAGTAAATAGTAAGATAGTAGTAAATTCAGCAAATGTAATTAGATAATGCAGGTCATGCTGGAAGGAAAAAAAGTTTGTGTGATGTTAAGTTGATGCTGCAAGAGTAGCTATTATCCAGAAATTGGAAATGTTATTGACTGGACTCATGAGCACCATTCTTCACTCTAAATACGCATGCTGATAATTCAGTATTGCATATCATTATATGATTGTGATATAAGGAATGGGTGACATGATCGTGCACATGGTGATAATGAAATCAGAAATGCATTACTGTCTGTACTCTGATTCATGTTTGTAATAATCAGCTGCCCCTTTGAAAGGGTCCTAATGGCAATAAGTGGGTTTAAACTCATTTGATTGCCTTTCAGGGTGTCGAATGAACTCGGGTAAATGTTGAGCTCAACTTCAAACTGTCGTAGAGAGATTTAAAATCTACAGATGCTTTATTGTATGGTATGATCTCATGTAAGACACTGATAGAACTTTAAAGAGGGACATTGTAAATGAGTGAATCCCCAGGCACATGCTTTGCCACTGTACGAGTGAGTTCAGTACTGCAGTGTTTTTACTGGATGTACTGACCTTGTCTGTGAAATGCCAGAGCGTAACAAAGTCTGGTAAAATCCATAGTTGCAGAGAATGGGAATGCGTTACCATAGAGCAGCATTGCTGTGTGAGCCAAGCTGAGTATGTTGGACAGCTCCAATGTGCTAATGATTGGTTATATAATAATTTGCTCTGTTAAACACGTACTGAGTAGGCGCACCTCCTTGCTAAATACAGCCTGTCCGCCTCGCTCCTGCAACCTACTTCAAACGAGGTCACAATCTGATCGCCGGTAAGAATGATTTTAATAGCTAGGTAAGTGTGGTGAGCTCCAGCCGTATTAATGCACCTAAATACCTGACTTGGTGGTCATCCGTTTGGATTAAATATTATTAGATACAATTTTACTAAATCACATTTCCATGCAACCAAATTATGGGACAGGGTAAGATCATTAGAGCGTTATTGCCCGCGGACGGTGATGCGCTGTTGTTATTTGCTCACTTTTTTGCAAGATAAAGTGCTTTATTCACAGACCGCCATCTCCTAATGGTGAGTATTTTTAGACAAGTCTGAAAGAGCCATGCACATGTCCTTCGCAGAGCGAAAAGATGCTGCCTTTTTTTTGGGCTGAATCATGATCCACAATGTTATCACAATTATGTTACTATCACAAAAATGTGATATAGTGGTTGACTGATATGGGTTTTTTTATGGCCAATGCCGATATTTTGTTTTTGAAGCTGATAAAACTAATAATGATGATAAATGAGACACGATATTGCCAAACTTAATATTCCTTAAATTAATTTAAGCAATAAATGCACTGCCTGTTTCCACTTTGTCCTTTTTATAAGTCAATAATAAGTTTTATTGCACTTAACAACATTTATTACCAGACAACAGCACATTTCTGGGGAGGAAAATAAACAATGTTCGGGTTGTGCACATGGTAGCAGCATGTTTTTTGTTTTTTATCCCCATCCCAGTTGAGTGCACGAAGTTGGAATTGAACAATTCAGTGTCCTTATCATGAAGCATAAAGTCAAGTACCGTATTTTTCGGACCATAAGGCGCACTTAAAATCCTTTAACTCTCTCAAAAATCGACAGTGCAACTTAAAATGCGGTGCGTCTAATGTATGAATTAATTCTGGTTGTGCTTTCTGACCTAGAACCGATTGTAGATGGTACACGGCGCTCATAAATCTGTCAAAATGTTTTGGCACGGCCTTGTGAATAGGAAACATGAAGTAGCTTAATATCAGCTAAATAAATGATGACCATAATGCAATTAAATGTGCGCAGTTAACACTAACTGGGGTATACACAACAAAGCTGATGTCAGGCTTCACGATACGGACAATGAATTGTTCTTAAAACGTTCCTGATCTGGTGTCAACTCGCACGCACTCCCACTGATGCCAGGTAACCGGTCATTAACTTTGGGCCATAACTTGCGCCGGTCTGATTAAATAAATACATAAATAATTAACTGCAGCATTATGAAGCAGCTTGCAGAGAAAAGAAAATATTATATTAACGGAAATAAACCTGGCATTTTAAAAATGATTAAAACAACGAAATTAAACACACATTGCTGTATTGATTGTTTTTACATTTACAGCATTTAGCAGACGCCCTTATCCAGAGCGACTTACAATTGGTACAGTCTTACAATCCAAGCAATTGTGAGTTAAGGGCCTTGCTCAAGGACCCAACAGTGGCAGATGGGCAGAGGTGGGATTTGAACCCTGGACCTTCTGGTTCATAGTCCAGTACCCTAACCGCTAGGCTACCACAGTCCCAGTTTTTAGCCCAGCTCTAGAAATGTGTGGAGATTTTGTACCCATCACGTCCTCTCTAGGATGCGACAGGAGTCCGACATGCATTTGGAAGCTCTTGTTTGCAAGGCAATACATCAGGTAAGTATAGTTTTTTTTCCTCCACATGGGACTAAATGGCTTATATGTGGGCATACGGTCAGAGGTAACTGTTTCATCAAAGATGGTTTGGTTTATTGTTTTTCATTAATTCTGTTTTTATTGTTGTTTGTTTTTTTGTTTAGCTGTTTTTAAAATGCCAGGTTTATTTGCTTTAATATATTTTCTTTTCTCTGCAAGCTGCTACATAATGCTGCAGTTATTTAATTAAGTATTTATTTAATCAGACCGGTGCAAGTTATGGCCCAAAGTTAATGACCGGTTACCTGGCATCAGTGGGAGTGCGTGCGACATTTCATGTCCTTATCACGAAGCATGACGTCATGTTTGTTGTGTGTATTGCAGTTAGTGTTAATTGGGGACATTTAATATCATTATGGTCATCATTTATTTAGCTGATATTAAACTTCATGTTTCCTCTTCACAGGGCTGGTGTAACCTTAATCCTGTTCCCTGCATACTTGACTTTGTGCTTCATAATAAGGACACTGAATCGTTAAATGAATACGTAACTGCAGCATTGTTGTGAATAAATCTTTGAGACAGGTAACACTAACCATATGCCTGCATATAAGCTATTTGGTCCCATTTGGGGAGGAAAAAGGATACAAACCTGGTGTATTGCATTGCAACCAGGGGTTTCCAAATACATCAGATTTCTGTCCCATCCTAGAGAGGCCGTGATGGGTGCAAAATCTCCACACAGCTGTGCTAGATGTGAGATGAGATTTATGCATAGGTGAGATTTTATTTATTTATTTATTTATTTATTTATTTATTTTCTTTTTTTTGTTACAGCTGTATTATCACATCTTTATAACGCTTGAGAGAAGCCATAGTCTCAATAACCAAAGCTACCAACCTTGTATCTGTCAAAAACACACACTAATACCAGTTCACTTTTTTGGAAATGCAAAAAAATGTAAAAAACACAATTTTAGTATCTGTAAGTAACCAAATATGCATTCCTCATGTTTAACTGGGCACATAAAATTAAAAATAGAAAAGAAAATGGGTTCATCAGTGCAGTGCAGTGTTTTTTGTTCATCTGTTTTCATTTTGGAATAGAAAATCAAATGGGCAGAAGTTACACAGACTGAAAAAGAAATGGCAAAAAGCGATTTGCATTTTTGTTGTATTTTTGGCCAAATTTACCTCCAGTACATTTAAAATTAACAAGGTATAACTGACTTTTTCAAGGTACAAGGTCCTTTTTACACACGAAAAAAAACGCACATCAAGTTTTGAAAAAGAGCACGCTTATATCAATGCCGTCCTGCACTCCGAAACTTATGTCCTGCGATGCTGTGTAAAATTTTTAATGGGAGCCTGTTCTCATTTCTCCGTTGAAATCAGGCTGACCAATCAGAGCTCGGTTGTCAGGCAAAACAGCCCATCCTGTGCATAGCAGAGCACAAGAGCTTATAAGACAAGCAACAGGCTGACTATAAAAACATGGATATTAAAGAAAAGATCTCTGTGACTGTATGGAACGGTTTTCTTGTGTAAGTGCATCCTAATCTGTTAATGTCCACCAAAACACAAACTAGAGCACTTCAGTCTTTACTCGTGTCTTTTTACGTTGACGATGTGAAAAAGACATGGTGAGATACATTAAGAGAAGGGAAATTAAAGAAAGCAAAAGTGGACAGGGAGTTTTCAGTGTTTTTTGATTAAAAAAATGCATCGGACTGGATGTGAAGGTCCCACTATGTTAAGTCGTCTTTTTTTCCTGCATAAAAATTGGACTCCGTGTGAGAAGGTGTTAGGGTGTTTTCACATAGTTTGTTTTAAGTGAACCAAACGCTTTTACGAAGCAGACTGCGAGGAGACAGAAAATACGTATCTAAATAATTTGCATATGACATAACATGGAGGACGATTTTCTGAAAGCACTTCATAAAGACATCTAGAATAGAGCAGACTTTGTTTTCAGAATATAAAGTAATGTTATGTGGCTTATTTAATTTATTAGCAAAACTATCATTTATATCAAGGACAAAAATCCAGTGGAAGGAAGGAATTATCGAGCAGAGGTGTGTAAAATGAAGAATGTGTGGGATAAGCAAGAGAGAAGTGAGCTATTGCACAACTCATTTAGGCTTTTAGAAGTGTCAATTCTACCTGAAACTGAACTCGAGCTGGAGAGGCCAAGTCGAGTCAAGTCAGATCTATTTATATAGCGCTTTTTACAATGGAGCATTGTCTCAAAGCAACTTTACAAGTTTAGATTATCTCCTAATAACTACGTCCAATCCCAAATTGAGCAAGCCTAGGGCGACAGTGGCAAGGAAAAACTCCCTGAGTGTTATAGGAGAAACCTTGGGAGGACCAAGACTCAAAAAGGGACCCAACCTCCTTGGACGGCGAGGCATACGACAACCTCAGCTTTGGGACCCTTGCTTTCACAATGCACAAATCAAGCAGACTATTGATCGAACCACTTTGAGGCCATTTAAAGGGGTCCCGAGTTTGTTTGAAGCGTTTACATTGACATTGAATGCACTGGTAGCGTCTACCGGACGGCAGCTATTGAACAGGCTGTGTGCTGGATGGCTGCAGTCCGTGGTGATCCGAAGAGCCTTTTTCAGGCATCATGATCTGCAAATGTCTTTGAGCTAGCAGTGGGGTTCTGTGTAATGTGTTCAGCAGTTTCTCACCACTCTCTGGAGAGCCTTGCGATGAAGAACTGTTCAGCCTCTGTACTGTTCCCTGATAAAGCCAGTCAAGATGCTCTTTATGGTGCAGATATAGAGGTTTGTGAGAATAGCAGAGATCAGACCAAACTTACAGTTCTGCTGTTTGGATCACACATCGCTGTTGACCCAACGCTTCTGGTTGAAAACAAACTTTTTGGGACTTCTGTGACAGACCGTGTGATGTCGGCACCTGATGGATAATCACAGCTGCCAGTCCGTGGTGTGAAAGCAGCCCTTTAGTAGGCTGGTGATATTCATGCTCTTTGTGGACCATTCTTAAAACGCCTTTTTCCTGTGTTAGATTTTGTTTGTATGCAGGCAGGAGATTGGAGATGAGATTAGCCTTCCCAAAGCCAGGCAGCTTTAAAGGACTTTAAGAAATAGTAGTCAAGATTCTGGGGAAAACGTATAAGGTGGTAATATGGTAATATGTGGGTAGAACATTCTTCATATTTGCCTCTTGAAGTCCCCAACAATGATGCAAGCAGCTTCTGGGTGATCATTTTGTAAGGGAATGTACAAGCATGTGCTCTTTTCATGGCATGTGGATGGTTCTGCATGTGCATGAAGGGCTTTTTGCTTCAGGACAGAATGTTAAAGAGGTAATGCTAACGTGGAAGGATGTTTAGCCCACGCTGAGGCTCTGTTTACCATTTGCACTAGTCACCAAGGCACTGGCCTAAAAACAAACAAACAAATAGGCATATGCATGCGTTTTTTTTGTATACAGACCGAGAGACAAGAAAAGGTCGTGAAGGGAAACGAGATTGTATTTACACACTAAAACCAAAGCCATTTAATAATAATAATACATTTTATTTTCCAACACATTTTTCAGACTGAGTTACGAAGTTTTCCTGCTTTGCCCAAGAAGGTCACATACCATGCTATTTTTTAAAATAAGCAAAATAAGAAACTCCAACCCACTTGTATCAAGATATGTTATTGGTATAAGTGATGCTTGCTAAAACGACACTCTACCTAGTTGGGCAACCAGTACCAGAGTGGTGATAATATTTTGACATCATATATATATTTACATATTTATGAGATCTTGGGTTAAATATATGGGATAACTCTTAAAAAAAATCATTATTACAGTAGACTGCAAATCTAGTTCCCTTATATCATTCTCTCCACACACACACACACACACACACACTTGCCCCGATCTTTTATCTTCATCTCAGATCTCTGTGTTGGTAGATGTGGCCCTAGGGAGTGCTAGGGTTACACACAGATCTTAGGTCAGCTTGTGTGTGTCTCTGTCTGTCTGCCTGTGTATGCATTGACTGAAGTCTAAGGCATGAAATCAAACC
The DNA here is from genome assembly GCA_025084515.1 of Ancistrus triradiatus. Taxonomy (NCBI): domain Eukaryota; kingdom Metazoa; phylum Chordata; class Actinopteri; order Siluriformes; family Loricariidae; genus Ancistrus; species Ancistrus triradiatus. The sequence continues at coordinate 9,240 of JAJAGP010004007.1, read as the reverse complement.
AACCACTGCTATGTTTGAAGAAAATGCAATTCATATTAATATCATTTGCATTTACTTCAGGCGCCATTATCCAGAACCACTTTCAATTGATACAGTCTTGTAATCCAGCAGCTTGGCAGAAGTGGGATTTGAATCCTGGACCTTGTGGCCCATCCACCATACACCCATACTTGTTTCTACACTCGTTGTCTGTTTTATCAGCTCCATTTAACATAGAGAAGCACTTTGTATATGGTCTGGACCCCCACAGAGAAGATATGTATCTGATGTGTCATTCTGAGCAGTGCAGTGACCCTGAGGTGGTGATGCTGTTGGTGTGTGTTATGCAGGTTTGGCTGGATCAGACAGGAGTGTTGCTGGAGTTAATACACACCTCAGTGACACTGCAGCCTGCTCTGTGTTGGTTCTTACCATTGAGGACTAACAATGTCTTAACAACTGTCTATGACATGCTTTGGTCAACATACCAGAGACAGGTCAGCCCACATTCTCAAGGGTTCATGGCAAGTCTTTCTTGTGAATCAGCTTCATGTGAGTTTAGGAATCTGAAATCAGCAGCAAGAAACACTCTGGAGATATCTTACACTAATTTCTCTCATTTTGTCTTTCCAACATTCAAGTAACAAACTAATAGCATTAGTGTTATTGGAGGTCCTGCAGCAAGTACCGGCTGATGTAATGGACAGTTTGAGGACTCTCGCACTAGGAGGAGAGAACTGTGAGAACTATCTGAGGATGCAGAAACATGAGCTCATTTAAAGATGTTAGGACTAATGGGGCTTAAGAACAGAAGTCACCTTAGAAAGGATGTCCTAAGGAATTGACAGCTTCAAAGCTCAACAATGTGTGAAAACAAGGACAAGGCTCAAAGCCAGAACGAAGAACACCAGGAACAAAGCTCAAAACTTTAACCATGAAGTGCAAACACAAAGCTCTAAGTAACTGTAAGCCCAAAGTTCAACTGAACATAGACATGAGCCACTCTTCAAAGTGCCATGTTCATGCACCAGAAAACATCCGATGGAGCATGATTTTTAAATGATGGGCTTAGAGTGGAAATTCCACAATAACCAGCTGTCAGTACCCCCGTGCGACGGCCCAGGCCACCTACCCAGTCTCTCTAGGCGGGACCAGAATTGGAACCCTTGAATTAAATTATTCACTTTTATAGCAATTTAGAAAAACACAAAAACAAGATTTAACCATCTTGATGGCATTAATGCAAGAGTTATTTCTGTTTATTAAAGTACTGTAGTAGAAAACAGGCATGGTGTGAGATTCAGTTTCATGGACAGATGTCGACCATTTCCCTTTTAAAATTCTCTGATATCATTCAGAATTCATTGTTCCATCAATTAATTGTATGGGCAAAGCCGTCTTGGCCCAGATGCAGCAACAAAAAAACAAGGCCCAAACCCATGAATACATTACCACACCATGTTCCACAGAGGATTAAGGTTCTTATGTTTGGAATGCAGTGTTTTTACCTTTCTCCAACATAAACGCTTCTTTTAAACCAAGAAGTTCTATTTGTCCATTCCGTCCACACAAAAACATTTCTTCCAAATAGCCTTCTGGGGGCGTGTCCAAGGATCTTTAGCAAAACTGCAGAACGAGCAGTTATGTCTTTTTGGAGGGGAGCAAGGGTGGCTTTCTCCTTGCAAGCCCTTGCCTGCACCACCATTGTTGTCAAGTGTTCTTCTTGATTGGTTGACTTCATGAAACACATTACCACCAAGCCAATGTGTGAGGGAGAGGCCCTTCAGTTTGCTTCCAGTTTTACCCTGGGGTTTCCTTTTGTGACCTTCACCAAAAATATACCACGGGGGCCTTTGCTATGGAGTGATCTTTGTTGGTTCAGCCACTCCTGGGGAGGGTAAACCATGGTTCTTAATTTTTTTTCATTGTACACAATCTGTCTGGACTGTGGATTGTGGAGTTCAACACTGTTTTTAGAGACTGGTTTTTGTAAACCTTTTCAGTTCTTCTGTGAAGCATCAACAAACTCTCTTCTCCTCCCATCAAGGAAAAATCTTCCTTTGTTTCGTTGCCACGGATTACAACTTCAACAAAACGTGTGTTTGTTTGAAGAGCAGGGACTTTAATAGATCCCTGTTCTTTAAATAAAACAGGTGCCCACCTCACACCTGATTGTCATTTCATTGATTTTTGAAAACACTGACTCTAAAATTTTCCACCTTTCAAAATTTTATGCTGATTTCCTAGAGGTTCACATACTTTTTGCCACTCACTAAATATGTAATAATTCGATCAATTTTCCTCAAAATAAAATAAAATGGGGGGAACCAAGGTATATTATTTTTTTTTGTAATATGGTTTTAACTGGGTTCTCTTTTCTGACTTTTAGTACTTGGTGTGAAAAATCTGATGACGTTTTTGGTCATATTTATGCAGGAAGGTGGTGTGTGTGTGTGGTGGTTGTGCTGTGTGTGTTGTGTGTTGTGTGTGATGTGTGTGTATTGTATGTATGTTATGTGTGTATATATATATATATATATATTATAATATAAAATATATATATTATATATATATATATATATATATATATATATATATATATCTATATATATATATGTATGTTATGTTGAACAGGTTTTCAATGGCATGCAAAAACGTTGGTGGACCAACTAGCTAAAACTGTTAAGTCGACAAAAATCTTGAAAGTGGAAAACCCGCCCAGAAAAAAAAAACCACTTTTGGAGACCGAAAGGAGGAAAAATAGCAACAAACAGCAGAAGGTGCTAAGCGAATTTATCAGCACTGGGGAAAACAATAATCCTGAGACAGGAAATGACCAACACATGGGCGGAAGCTGCAGTCCAAAAAAGACAGTTTCAGGGCTCACGGCTCAGAATAATTACCCTGGTTTGAAACTTACTTAAAACAAATGGTGATTGAAATGAAAGAGGCGCGGTTTGCAAAACTGTACCGTGGCTGTGGCCAATGTTACAAAACGCCAACTTTAAGTCGCCATTCAGATGGGCCATTCTCATACGGCGAAGTTGATTTAAACAGGAAGGCCTGTTATCACGTGGGAAGGGAAAGGGGGGAAAAAAGGATTTTGGAACCACAGAGAGAAGAGAAGAGAAGAGACAAACAAATTCAGAAAGGCAACGTCTATGGTTCAGAGATACGTGATGCTAAGTTCAGGGAGGGACGTGGAGGGACAGTGGAAACATGGATTCTCCCCAAGAGGCAGTTCAGATTTTTTTTGGAAATAGAAGAAAAAGAATAGAGCATGTCTACTCGAGGAATGATGGAGAGAAAGGGTGACCCACCAAAAAGAAGGGATTTAAAGGGACACTGATGTCAACTCTAAGACAGATGACAGAAAAATGGGAAGGAGAGAGGGAAATTAGGAGACAGTTAAATACAGCAAAATATAGTTTACCTTAGGAAGACCTTAAGTTGCAGGACCTATACTTGTATATATTCCCCTGAGCTGGCCACTTCAGCATGGGCCCACCGTACACTGTTACAACTTCAATAAGCAAGTTTGTGACACTATATAGTACACATTTTTTTAGTTTAGGGTTAATAAATCTAAATATTTAAACAAAACATTGATTATTTGCCCAAAACGGGAGTTTGGTGTAAGTTGTAAAGGGTTGTTTGTTTGTGTATGTGGTTGCGTCTGAATCAATTTTTTCTGCTTGTTTTCTTGGTTAGGAAATGTGCATTTGTGGTTCAGATTGTTTCTCAGTAGGGCGATCATATTGCTCTCTGGTCTGAAGGCTGGGGGAAAAGATTGATGGGGAAAATCACCAACTCTGTGAACTGTAAATTTGTGAACTATTAGTGTGTGTGTATTTGCCCCATCGGCTGTTTCATGGTTTAGGGCGGAGGCCAATGGTGGAGAAAGATTGCTGACCAGGTGTGGGGCTTTACAGAATCAATTCCACTTTTTTTAAGGGTGGGTCGTGTGCTTTTCTTTTAAAATCAATTTGTGTCATTTGGATGGTTATATAGGTCCAACAACATTAAAACACTCTGTCATGTAAAGGTTCTTGGTGGATTGTTTAATTTTCGTCTCCATTACCCACCTACCCAATAAAAATTTGGTTTGCCGGAACATATAGGAGACCCTTTACCAGTTCTCAGTTACATCCATTCACTTGGATAATGCGCAACCAGGATAATATTTGAAAATTGGGTTGATATTTGAGGATATACATTAATACATTACATAACATACAAACATTACATACTGACATACATACCATAACATATATATATTATATTATAAAATAAAACATTCCATGTTACGTTAAAGGCCTTGCTGATTTTAAGTTCTCATATTGCATTAACGTCTTAAACTATTTGCTGTTTTCTAAATGTATTTATCTTTAGACAAAATGGGGCACACTCTGAAACATAAATAGAGCGTATGATCCTTTCAGTTAAAATTCTGAAATAAAAAAAATAAAAAAACTGACCACTAAAACAAACAAGGCATTGCTATCTGGCTACATGCTGCTGCTGCTGTCCACTAGGTGGAGACAAAGAACTGTCTAACACTGAGAATGGGTAACAGCAGTGACCATTACTCAGTCCCGAGTTGGACTGGATTCCTTTTCAGGACTCTGGTCTGTGCCCTCTGGGATAGGAATGATTAATGTTCCTTTTTTCATGTCTTATCCCTGGTTAGGGCCACCATGGGGAGTGTGCTAGCATATTAGACCACTGCATGATCCAGTGTATTTGATGAAAAGTTCAGTTTGAGATTAATACATAATGCTTTTGTCTATTGTTAGGATGCAAAAATCTGTGTAGCTGAACGTAGTACTGGGCAATATGACCAAATCAATATCACGATTAACTGAACATTTTACCTTGACTATGATTAATCAATTGATCTTTTTATTTATTTTTCCTCCGAGTTCACTGACAAGGTCAAGGTGTGTTCTGTAAATACATTCAGCCATGTTCAGCTAAAGCTACTGAAAGAGTGAATATTGTTGTGAATTTACAATGACGGGAGAAGACTTATGGTTATTTACTGAATATTTCGACCAGTTGAAATTAGTGATGCACGATATATCGGCGGCTGATATGTTATCTGCCGATATATGGATTTTTTTCAGATATCGGCATCGGTCCGATATTAGAATTTTAGCCGATATTATAACCGATATTTATAATATATTTACATATGAATATTTCTTTGATTTTTCTTTTGACTGTTATTCATTAAGCAAAATATCTGATGGTGCTGACTGTATAGTTATGCATGCAGTTCTGTTCTTTCTTGGAGCTTCTCAGTCATAAGATTTCTTACACACTTAATTGTTCTTGTTGCTGCTGCCTGTACCAGTTCAAGACAAAAAAAAGTTTCTTACCTTATTCAAGGGATGTTAAAAAATAAAATGGAATTAAACCATTTTTCCTGATTTAACTGTTTTGTTTATTATTATTTTATTTTATTGCAAAAATGATTGAGAAATGCAGAAAAGGTTAAATTATCGGATTCCGTAGAAAGCAAGATCCCTAAAACGTGGAAAAAACGTGCATTTATTGCAAACGTACGATATTTTAAATAATGACACGTGAAAAGCAGAATATAACTTGTCAACATGTTTTAGATATTGCCACTGCATTTGTAACAAGGTGTTTAAATCCGTAGCTATGGGAGCCTTTGCGTTACGTTAGTAAATGGTGCTCGCTGCCGGGTGCTTGTCTCTCTCTCTCTCTCTCTCTCTCTCTCTCTCTCTCTCTTTTGACCCATTAACGTGATCTCCAAGTGCTGAGAGAGATTGGTGCCATTACTGTAGCCCTCTGAAACCTTCTCCTCAGTGTTTACATCTGACTGCTTTTTGGCCGGTGTCATCTTCAAAGTCAAAACGTGTAGGTATGACAGACACGGCATTTTTCTTTGGTACAAGAAGCTTGGTGTTTGAGTTCTCCTCCATGTTGTTTCAATGCCTTTGGCTGAATGGGGTATTAACAGAATTTCAAAAAAGTATTAACAGACTTCAAATAAAACTGGAATAACCAACATGGGCAAGATTGTGTGAGTTAAAGGTTCTGAATGTCGGTTTTGATTAATATTCGATTAATTGCTGAAGAGGTTCTATTACTTTTTTTTTCTTTCTTTTATCTGCTCTGTTTTATCTGCTCTTGTTATTTAATTTTTCTTTGGTGGTTATATATATATGGTGTGGTGGTGCTTGTGTTGTGTGTGTGTGTGTGTGTGTGGTGTGTGTAATATATATATATATATATATATATATATATATAATATCTATATGATATACCTCTCTTCTCTCTCTCTCTATACATACACATACTTTGTATATAATATATAAAAAAGCGGGCACATACCTATATATGTTATTGGGGGGGGGAGGAGGGGGGAGGGAGCGGGGAGGGGGGGGGCGGCGGGGGGGGAGGGAGGGGCAGGGTGAGGACGCACAGAGGGGGGGGGGGGGGGGTGGGGGGGGAGGGGGGGGGAGAGAGAGAGAGAGAGAGAGAGAGAGAAGAGGGAGAGAGAGAGAGAGGAGGAGGAGAGAGAGAGAGAGAGATGAGAGAGAGAGAGACACCACATTACACACCACACATTAACAATAAGCACAAACACACATACATACTCACAACAACTCTGGGTGTTGGTGTGTGTGTGTGTGTGTGTGTGTTGTGTGTGGTGTGTGTATATATATATATATATTATATATATATATATATATATATTATAATATATAGATATATATACACCACACACCACATAACATACGCACACAACACAACACATACATACCTCACACCACTGGTGTGTGTGTGTGTGTGTGTGTGTATAATATGTATGTATGTGTATATATATAGATATAGATAGGAGTAATGTGATAGTGATATGATATAAGATATATATGAGATAGATGATAGGAGAAACACACAAAAACACACACAGGGTGTGTGGAGGGGTTGTGTGTGCGTTATGTATGTGTGTTTGTGAAATTAGATATGTGTGTGTGTGTGGGGTGTGCGCAGCGCCCAACACACACATACAACACAACCACACACACACCCACCACATGTGATATAATGTGTGGTGTGTGTGGCTGTGTGTGTGTGTTGTATATATATGATATGGGTGTGTGTGTGTTATATATCTCAATCACTTCTTACCAACAAGGAATTTTCACGTCACATTCTCTCTATCTCTTCTCTCCTCTCTCTCTCTCTCTCTCTCTCTCTCTCTCTCTCTCTCTCTTTATTCACCTGTGTGTGTGTGTGTGTTTGGGGGGTTGGGGGGTGTATATAACAGCATGTGTGGTGCGTGGCATTCTTTACTCATGGCTGTGTCTCGGTCTTGTTGGAGCAGTATGGCTGCATCATTTCACTGCCCGATCCACAAGAGGTTTAAACGCAGGCGTAAGAAACGCTCTGAACGCAAAGGTATTGTCTGTATGTGTGCCTGTGTGTGTATGTGTGTAATGTTGTCTCTCTATATCTATGAAGCTACTTTCATAAGTGATGACTGCATCACTACATTTGAAAACTTGTTGAAATGTGTCATTATACTGGTGTTTTAAACATAGAAAGGGTTTAATTTTAATGTCAAAGTGGCCACTTGTTGCTGTATTTATGAAGGTCTTTTTTTATAGAAAGCTACAAAACCTGTGATCCCTTTCACATGCTGTGCAGTTTGTGATCTCTATCACCAAATCTCGCTGCTTATCTGTGACTGAAATGTTTCTGTCTAATCAAAACTGAGCAGGAAACATGTAGTGAGGTCATGTATAGTGTTGTGTGTGTGTGTGTATAGACACACTGAATAACTGTGTCCCAATGCTTTGTAGCTGTTTATTTTTTTAGGAGGTTGTGGTTGTCTGATATTAGGGTCCTACAGATGAATAGGAATCGTGATGAAGACCTGAAGATGTTACTTTTAACGTCTCAAAATGTATGTTGAACTTCAGTCAGTAAATCATAATAAGAAAAAAAACACGACATCAAAATACAACAATGCATAAAGGCTTAATTTAATAAAGAGATGGCAAAAATGCATTTCGTTGAGGTATTTACAGTAACGTTTATGCAGTAATGAATTGTAACAGCTGCAGGGACAAATTAAGAAGCTGGCGTGTTACTAATGATTCAATTAATTATCTTACATTGGACTTTTCGCGTTTCATTGCTTTCAGGAATTTCTCTTCGGTCCCATCTCAGAACTGTATGGGTGTGGCCTAATATTCGAATTAGCACACCATTCTCTGATTAAGACTGCTGCTGTGCCACTCAACCAGAATTAAAAATAACACTGCTGTCTAGACTAGCTCTTGGTCACTGTGTAATTCAGACCGGGTCTCAAAGACCACATTGCATTAAAATGTGAACAAAACCAATAATAACCCAATTAAAACCACTCCTGGAATTGGCTTCCTGCAGGGCTTTGAGGGTTTTTTAAGATTATTTGGGGTTTGAATAGCTAATGTATACGTGGGTGAAGGTTAAAATGTCAGTCCCCATTGAGGTTTCACTCTTACAAGCTGTGACTTGTTATAGTAAGGATTTGGCAAACTGAGCTTCCATTATATTCATATAAAATTGTATGAATACAGAAAAATATCAAGTTTTCTCCTGGTATTCTCTCCATGACACAGTGCTTTGTTTAATTCTTATTTAATGCTGCAGCCAATATTTGCAGGGGTCTTAACAGTCTCCTGTGATTATGCTCTGTGGTTAATACCCGTAATCCTCTTTCACAAAATAAATCATGACAAGCAACTTATTAATGACAATGAATTGTAGAAGCATCCGCGAGGGATTACGTGATTTAAAAAGCAGAAAACTTTAAATGAAGGTATTAGCCTATCGTAAAACAGTTTGGCTGAGTTTTGGTTTGGTGCTTGTTTTTGCTTTTTGTCTCTCCGTATGATTTCTGAAAGTATCTTTATGATTTCCGATTGCTAGTTTGTAATGGATTTGTTGAGGCCAGGCCAGTAGGCATTAAACAGCAATTTATCAGAATCAGAATACTTGATTGATCCCTGAGGAAAATTGCAGATAATACCAGTGCTTATAATACCAGCCCCCAAACCATAAGTATGCCTGCCACACTGTCTAAAACTCGAACTGCACAGCTCATTGCAGAGGGGCTTTCTCGTCCCTGGCTGTTGATCATTGGAATGCTTTTACTTGTACAGTTGTCTGGTAACATCTGATAGCAAGGATATAAAACTGATTCCAGTTATGTATAGTTTTACTTAAAGAAGTCCCAGC
>JAJAGP010004006.1:0-59153 GCA_025084515.1 Ancistrus triradiatus | reverse complement strand
AAAAAGAAACTTAAACTTTAAGCCTAAAATTAACGATGCTGGCAAAAGAAAGCTTGAGCATTTCAGGAACAAAAGAAAGAAACTAGAGAACTTCAGGAACAAAGAAAAAAAAGCAAGAGTAAGCGTAAGAGAACGTTGTTGGCTTGCCTCAACTATATGTATATTCCGGCTAAGGCGGGATATTCGAGGTCCGTCCCAGACTTAGCCAATGAGAGGTCGATTCGTCATTAAATCCCACCTCTCGTGGCTATGTCTGCTAATGTCATCATAGGTCAGTAGGTGTCGCTACAGACCACAACTTGGAGCACTTTTTGCCTACATACCGAGGACGTCCAAAAGCGTCACTTACGAAAGAATAAAATATCCTTGATCTACTTCTTTGTATGAATCATCCAAATGAATATGGCATGTTTGGACTCATTAGGAAGCCAATGTCATTTGTTCTGTAATAAAAACGTTTAAATGAAGATAGACTTTTCCCATCAGGAGATTAATACACTTATTAGAGATGTGCTTCTTACAGGACGACGATCGTTTCTTGGTATGTAAATCCAGGGCTGCCTGCTGGCGCCCTTCCTGGGTGATAAGGCTTACAAAAGGCTGTGGTGAAAGGTTCAATTGTTGTAGGGGGTCAGGAAACCGTTTATCTTTACCTTTTGTTTGTGTTCTGTTTAGCATTTATCTTCTGCCACAATCAGTGGTCTTGAAGGATGAAAGGTGAGTCCCCCTTTTAAATGCATACATGGACTCCACTTTATTGCTGTCGAGATGTATGAAGTTACAGGTCCGTTAAACAGACCTTTTTTGGAACGCGTGTAGAAAGAATCAACCGTTGTTGCTTGAGCCTGCAAGATCCGGTCCAGATGGCCTTTGAATTCCGAAGTGTTGTAAAAGTTTATGGCTTGTGAAAAGGGGAAGGGGGGGGGGGGGGGTGTACGGCTATCACGCTACACTGGTACAGAAATTATATATCAATTATAGGCCAGGAAAATATAAATTGTGTATATATTATTAATGTTATGCTGACCTTGCTCTCTGTAGACTGTAAGTTATGGGAGATGAATCTAACCAAAATATAATGAGAATTTGAAATTGATTAAAAAAAAAAATTCAAGTATAATTAAATACAAACCACAACTCCAGTTGTATTTTCATGAGTGTTGTAGTCAAGACTGAAACAAGACAAAGACCAGATTAAGACTTTTTTTCGTTATACAAGAATAAAAAGAATAAAATGGGTAAAATCGAATTAGTTTGTAATTCACTTTACATTCATTAACATTCATTCATTTGATATTTCATCATATATTAAGTGAAATACAATATTAAATAATATATAGCCTATTATTATTATTATTAATTATATTATAGTCTTAGTCAAACTAAGGTGATGTAAATTTGGAAGAAAATGATGATTGTTTTCTTCTCTCAGACTTAATCAGAAATGACAGAGAGAAGGGGAAGTCGACTGAATATAGCCAACAATGTCTATCAATGTTATTATTAAATGTGAAATCATAATAATTCCACATTTTGCAGACATGGTAAAGTCAGAGGGTGAAAATGCACATTAGTAATCTTAAAATCAGACTTTTCAAAATAAAACATGTTCACTGATTGGATATTGAATGAGAAGAGCAGTAACTTGTTTTTCCGGGTTAGCCAATCTGTTGATATTCAATAACGATACCAAAAAAGTTCAGTTTATAATTAATGTGGTGTCAGATTCAACAACAATTTCCACCTTAAGGCCTTTTCACACACAGTCCAATTTTTACTGACCAAAAAAAAAAAATGCATGTCAAGTTATTAAAAAGAACACACATTATCCATGCAGAAACTGACAGGATGCGTCGCTGCATAAAGCTTTTAATCGGACTCTGTTATAATTTCTGCATTGTTCGGATGCGTGAAAATCAGGCTGACCAATCAGAGCTCGGTTGTCAGGCTGTACAAGTCACCCTGGTAGCAGCAGAGCACACAATGTATGATAAGCGACATGCGGACTATAAAACACGGATATTACATTAAGGGATATTAAAGGCTGGAGAATGATGTTGAAAACCTCACAGTGACTGTATGTAACAGTTTTCTTGATTATCTAAGTGCATTCTAATTTGTTAATGGTCACACAAACTATAGCTTTCTGCACAAATCTTCTCTCGTGTCTTTGTTTTTTTTTAATGAAAAAGACACGGTGAAATCTCCATGACATGTTAAGTGCAGGGAAATTAAAGAAAGCAAAAGCAGACAGGGAGTTTGAGTGTTAGACAAAAAAAAAAAAAAAACGTAGCACACTTGGTTAACAAAATTTTTTGTTTTTGTTTTTTGTGCGAAAAAATTGTACTCTGTGTGATAGGCCTTTAATCTGAGATCGAGACAAAACCAAGCCCAATTGAGAGTCAAGAATCTGAGATGAGACTGAAACTGGTCTTAGGTACTACCTGTACTACAACACTACCTGACCGGCATCAGTCAATTCTTACTACTACTGCTGTACTACTACTGCTAATAATAAAACTAATAATAACAACCACCAAAAACCAGCAATCATTGGCATGATTATTCCAAATAATTCATTCTTTCCTTGCTCTTATTTGACCCCAAGTAGTTTTCGTATTAAAACCACTACAAGTGGCCAATATAATCAGAATGCATTTATTACTTTTTTAATCAGTCACTAACATTGCCATCATGTTTTATCTTGTTTGCAGCATCACAACATTCCACTGCAGATTCTGACAGAGTCCCGCCGAGGCGTACTTCTAATCACAACACCGATGACTGGAGTGATACCTCTTCAGTGCAATCTATTCATCTTATTAGGTGCCTTCATAAGAACCTGAATGTGCAAGCTCTTATCTCCTATGCCAGGTGTCAGTGTGTTAGTGTGCTTAGGTGATGGAATGTGCTGTCGCACAGGAATGAGCAAAGTGTATATGGAAGGCTGCAAATAGGTCAACGGTGTTCAGTAAAATACATAGAATGTAGGGAATAGTGAATGAAGGAGCAATTTGGATACAGCCCCTTACTAGGGGTGCTAAAATGGCCAAGCTATGAAATACAGTGAATGGTGATACAAGAATGATCAACGTTAAAAATCATGTTACCACCTTATCAACTCCGCACTGAGTGCTTTTACATGAATTTAATAATCCGATAAGTGCAGAAAATCAGATTTTGTCAGTAATCCGATCAACGGGTTTACATGCACTACAGTAATCGGATAATGGGAAAGGTTTACATGACTCAAGCAGTAATCAGATTTCTTTGTAACCAGCCAATAATCTCCCAGAAATGTGACAAACTTTGAACTTTAATATTAAATGATGAAATTTTTCATGTTCAAGTATTTACTGCATTTCAAAAAATCCAAAAGTTATTACAATGAACAGCAAGAGTTGTCAGAGTAACCTAATCATGATTGCTGAAAGTAAGTCAGAGCCTATGATGTTGCATCCTACATGGCCACTTCTACTTTACGCATCGCAGGGTAATTATTCGAGCAGGACTTACATTCATGTCATTTAGCAGATGCCCTTATCCAGAGAGACTTACAATTGAAATAACTTTACAATCCAAGAAGTTGTGGGTTAAGGGCCCTACAGTGGCAGCCTGGCAGAGGTGGGTTTTGAACCGTGGACCTTCTGGTCCATAGCCCAGTACCTTAACTAGGCACACTACCACAGTTCACCACAATGACAAGTTCATCAATTACTTACAGCGCCTTCCCAAGTATGCAGCGTTCCAGCACTTTCAATGTTTTCACTTTAGGCTGGAAACTATACAATCCAGATCAGTACAAATTAGCAGAAACCATAATGCATTCCAACGTGATTGGAGGAAATGAAATTCGATTCTCCCTGTGTATTAGTACCAATTTGGCAGGCAGGTTATTCAGAGCACTTAAACAAGCCTAATTAGAGCTTAATTGCATACAAGCAGCGATTTTGTTCCAGCCTCGTTTAAGTTCATCCGTGTTCATTTTGAAGGTGGTTAAAGTGTGAGGATGTGTTCACTGCAAAAGTACATGTCTTGCAGTGGAAGATAAATGTTTATGTAATTAGTTTGTGTTAGAGGATTTTTTTCAGTTACATTCAACAGATTTTTTGCGCATTTAGGGAATGTGGTAATAGGAGCAGATATGGAAAAGTCAGTTTGACTTTTAATTTTGTTTATAAAACAGCTCATTAAAATAGAAAATGGCAACACATTCTATAAACAGTGTGTTAACTTTTGGTAGTTTGGCTTTCTTTCCTTTCCAATTTGGATATGCCCAGTTAACCCAGTCGACATCAACCACTGTGTGCCAACCCTTCCGCCCTGGGAAGAGGACCATATGCCAGCAAGTGCCTCTGTACTCTGCAACTTGCAGCTGCTGAAAGATTTTCATTGGCAGGGGATGGGATTGATTCCTTTCCAACCTTTCCTCTTTCAAACAATAATTATTGATGGAGGCTTCTCCACATCTCAAACTGTGCTTGCTGTTGTGATGGACAAGGGTATTTGAACATTACAGCACTGAAGCGGCAAGTGTTTGCAAAGAAAGTATCGTGTCAGAACCCAGCAGTTATTAATGTAGTTTTGGGCATAAAGATCCCTGTCCATTCTTCCAGCACTACCTAGCTTTGCTTTCTCATTATCGTACAAGTCAAATGAAATGAAATGGAGCAGTAGATGTGTTCTATTTATTTCATTTATTTATTTTTATAATAAAAATGCTTCCTTTAAATATCAGTTTTGTTTCATTTTATTTCTGTCACGTGTATACTGTGGCACTGTGGTAGCGTGGTGGAAGACCGCCTCAGAGACCTGGATTCAAGTCCCTTTCTGGATGGGTGGGAAATCACAGATACATTTGGCTGAGGGAGGAGATCACCATAAAGGACTGCTGACTCCTGCCATACCCCGGGATGGATTGGCACGCCATCTAGGGTGTATTTTTCACCTGCACCGAGTGAGTATTATGTGAGATCACGTGAGGCTCTGGACCTACAAAAGCCCCTCACCCAGAGCAGGACAAACAGGGGTAACACAGAAGTGGGGGAATATTGTGTACTGCTGTGAGACAGAAAAGGCAGCGTAAACATTACAATTTCTTTTTTTCTTTCTTATTTTTAAGAGGTGTTCTGCATGGAAGGTTGCCTTTTATTTCCCTTCGGCCACAAAGATAATGAAGTAAATCAAATGACAGATTACTTCATTATTTATTGTTGCAGACGACTCGGGCTTGTAAAGGAAATGTAATTGCATATTTCATTTTCATTTGTAGGATATGTGCACCAAGATGGGTGAAAAACAAAGCAAATATGGGTTTACATTTTCAATTTACTCTTGCCTTTTGTTTGTCTTATAAATAAGTGGTGGCAAGTCAGTGCTAAAACATTTCAGCCAAACAGGTTTTTGTTGGCCAGTTGAACACCTTGTTTCTACAGCCATTGTCCAATTTATCAGTTGGTGAAGCGGTGGTGGTGTGTTAGTGTGTATTGTGCTGGTATGAGTGGATCAGACACAGCAGTGCTGCTGGAGTTTGTAAACACGGTTCAGTCACCGTGCACTTTATTAGACAAGTCCATCATAAGTTAAATGTATCATGAACCGATGAGTTTAATAGTCTCATAGCAGAGCCTGTTAAACATTAACACTTACATGAACCTATAGTTGGCCAAAATCATTAACACATTATTTTATAATAAATGTATTTTATAATAAAGTAAAATTCCATGTAATTTAGTGAGTAATGGATTGAATGTACACTGCCTGGCGAAAAGAAAAAAGTCTCCACCTGGATTTAACTAAGCAGATACAAAACGGAGCCTCCCATCGGATAATTACTGCATTGGTGATCATCTTTCACCCTAACTGATGCAGTGAGTAGCTTCTCATTTGTTAAACAACCATGCCAAAAGACACATCCTATGGTCATGGAAAAGATGTTCATCTGTTTCAGAAGAGTGGTTCAATGAGCATGAAACATCATTGTCACACATGGATTGGCCACCATAGAGTCCAGGCCTGAACCCCATTGAGAATCTTTGGGATGTGCTGGAGAAGACTTTGCACAGTGGTCCAAAACTCCCATCATCAGGATCTCCCATCATACAAGATCTTGGGGAAAAACGAATGCAACTCTGGACAGAAGTAAATGGTGTGACTTTGCAGAAGCAGTATTGTCCAGAGTTGCATAAATTTTTTCCCCAAGATCTTGTATTGATGATGGGAGATTTGGACCACTGCAAAAAGTCTTCTCCAGCACATCCCAAAGATTCTCAATGGGGTTCAGGCCTGGAGTCTGTGGTGGCCAAACCATGTGTGAAAATGATGTCTCATGCTTCCTGAGCCACTTTTTGACCCTTCTGAAACAGGTGAACATCTTTTCCATGATCACAGGAAGTGTCTTTTGACATGGTTGTTTAACAAATGAGAAGCTACTCACTGCATCAGTTAGGGTTAAAGAACTTGTTGAAGCTGAAACATAATCACCAGTGCAGTCATTATCTGACAGGAGGCTCTTTTTATTAACTTTTTAAGTATTTGCTTAGTTAAATCCAGGTAGTGACCTTTTTATTTTCTGGCCAGGCAGTGTAAAAGCAAAACACTTACTCTACTGGTGAACGCAGACCGCTAGCTGGTAATGCTAACTGCTCAGCCTGAAAGCCAAGAGGATTTTTTATACTAACCATTTTAGGACCCATGGACACTTATTTGCACTAAAAAATACAGTACTGTAGATGTAAAAATAAAGAAAAACACTTTTTTTGCGCTGCCAAGCGTATTTGTTTGGCCGTGGTTGAAAATCTTGTCTAATGTATTTGGTAGTTTGAACCTTTTCCGTTATTGGTGGTATTTGGGGCATTGTGTTCCATAGTTGTTTGTGTCATGCAGCTGTCACAGACTGGGGGGATCTCTTTTAATTACATGATTGTGAGTGAGTCGGGTATGGCCAGTTAGGCATCTGGTATAAACAGTCATTTCCAAGCATCCTCCAGACGGTGGTTTAAGTTGTCTGAGGACTTTGGGGAAGATGTCTGTTTCTTGTATGAATGTCCCATTCATTTGCCAAAGGTCTTATATATGATATATTTTGTTACTACAGGTTTAATGTCGGATGGGGGTTATTTTGCAGTTTATGGGTCTAACTCCAGTGGCCTGTTTGGCTAGCTGATCTGGCTTGTCATTGCCTTCAATGCTGTTATGCCCTGGGACCCAACAGAATTTGATGTCATATCTTTGGGTGGTAACAGTAGTGCACTTGTGCAATATTTGATTTAGTATGGGGTGGTTTAATGTTTGTGTTTCCAGGGATTTTAGGCATGACTGTGAATCTGTACAGGTTATGACTTTGCGGAGGCTTCTGCTTATATAATCCAGTGCCATTTTGTAGTGCAAAATAAACAAGGAGGTGTACCTAGTAAAGTGATCGGTGAGTGCATAATTTAAGTACATAAGAACAGGGAGCTGTTATGAAAAAATGGACCAGCTTTTCTAGGAAGTAAACTAGAGTTAGCAATGCATGTAAAATTTGTATGGTGAGAGACAGCCATGATTCTGCTGTATGTCAGATCAAGCCTGTAATGCACTACCGTTAGTGTTTATGCACGCAAAGAAAGACAAATCAGCTGACATTTATACCATTTTAGCAGACCCTTATCCAGACACTACTGTTTAAGGAACTCGCTCAATGGCCCAAAAGTGGCAGCTTTGGCAGAGCTATTATTTGAAACTATAAACCTCTGGTCCACAATCCATAATGTCAATTCCGGTTTGACATATTATAAAATGATGCCATAACAGCCCTGATTTTGCGCTTCTTTCCAAGGCATAATTGGTAGAAATGAATCTGATGTGAATGTGTTGAAAATAATTGTGCTTTCATCATTAACCAGCCAGTCCACGATGACTCATGCACGAACCACACAGCAAATTTAATCTTTTCACCTTCTGCATTTCCTGTATTTCCACGCCGGCTCTACACCGCAATTCGTTCCAGCACCAACCAATCACAGAATGAGCAATTTCAACCACTTTGCTCCGAGGCTCAGCTGGCGGCCCTCCACCTGTGGTGAAACCAATATTGAGATTAACTTTATGGATGGACGTTAAATTCAATCATTTGTTATGAAAGAAAATGTTAAGCTTCCATCTGCCTGTGCCAGCTACATTTTAGCTCCCTATGGTATTTCAGTAGATGATTTTTCACAATCAGTGACACCTAAAATACCAGGAAACAAAGCTTCCGTTGCCTCCAACCCTGTTACCAACTGGTTTTCTTATCTTGGTTGTTCAGGATAAAACGAATTTACCCACTGTCGTGCCTTTTCTCCCGTCCATCACCTTAGTCATATGGTGTACATTCTGTGAGTTAGTAGTAGCTTGTTAGACATAACATGTGTAGATTGAGCATTTCATTACTGGGTGTGGTATCTTCATTAAGAATGAAACATCCATTATTCCTATGTCTAGTTTATGTTTTGTTAGTTAGTTAGTAGGGCCTTTAACTCTATATTTCAGCAATGGGCCATTTCATGGCAAGTACAGTATAAATGTTACCTTGGCAACAAGGATGAAAGTCCTTTCAGTCTAATGAGGAGCTAGCAATGGTTCAGCACGGTATTTGAGGTATCAGTGACCAGGCTTGTTTTTATGTTTTAAAGTAAAACTGTGGCAAGTTCAAGAGTATGTACTTCAAATGTCCATATTAGACAGTTAGAATTCACAACCGGAACACAGTAATTTCTTTGCTATTATACAACAGTTAGTTCTGACCTTACACTCTGTTTTCGCCATGCTGATATTTGTGATAACAGCACAGCTTTTTCACACCACTCCTCCGATGCCTTGCTAACTAATGACAAGCTTTATGCACACAAACATATAAAGAAATAATGCAATAACCCTAATAAATAACTAAATTCTACCATTTAATTCGTAATGAATTTCAGTATTCATTTGCTTTCCCTTTCATCTTTGCTTATTTGCAATTTGTAGCATACTGTGTTACAGCTGGGTAGGGAGTTGTTACCGTTGCGTAGCAACAACTCATTTGTTGTGGACCTATTTTTCTTGACAGCAGGTATTTTCAGTATTAAAGCACATTCAGTATGAAAATCAGGACTTATTTGATTTATTTTGTTTCTTTTTCATTGTAAAAATACAGTTGTATGAAAGCTCTACGCACTCGAGCTCATGCTATCACGAATAAAAGCACAGCCATGATGTTATTCGCGATAACACACTCCCTCTTGCGTTATATTGCTGACATGTACTTGTTTGAACAGATATTCATTCCCAACTTCCACCCTGATGACTGTTTTAAAGTGATTAATTTTCCGCTGGAGACCTATTGTTGAACGGAGCCCCTTCATATTTGCCTGGTGGACACGGATTATCCACTGTTCAGTGTTCAAACTAATGAAAGTGTTACTTGAAATGATCTCAGTCAGATTTCTCTGTATACCTGAATGTTTTCTATTCCAACTGAGCTGTTAATTATTATTAATTAATAGTTGGTTGTAGCCACTGAGACCAGGAAATAAAAGCCATGGGCTAGAATAGATAAATGTGCACATATAACTATTCTAATCACATCTATCTTGAATCTGTTCCTGCTGACCCTTATTAACATGGGCTGTTTTTCTTTCCCTTCACATTCTTTATATTCGCATTGTTCCTTGTTCTTTTTATCATGCTTAATCACACCTGTTATTACAACATCTTATTAGTTTTATTGTGTGCTCTTAGTAATGTGTCAATTCCAGATGAAAGCTTAAATACTTATCCAGCCTCTTCGGTGTTAAGTTTTCTCATTAAATTTAGCTGCCATTTCTTTATTTGAAGTGTTTCCTGGTTAGTTTTGATTAGTCACTTTATTAGCTTTAAAGAATAAAGGTGAACGTTACGCTGAACTTCCTGTGCTAATAAAATAGGACAAATTGAATCTGAAACCACACTATATTTAATTACAGAGTGTATCTTGTAACAGTGCTGTAGCAGATATTGTATGTACAATAACCTGCCTTAAAGCCTTTCTCCAAGCTTCAGTGTATAGAACAATTAATTGTACAATGCTTTGAAAACATCGTTAAGACTATTAACCACAAATCAACCTGTACTCTTAAGGCAGCTTTCTGAACAGCTGTCATACTGAATCAAATAAATCATGCTGCACACTTACCAAGCTGCTCATGTCCTCTACTTCTGACATTTGCATGGTCATTTTAATAGTAGTCAGTGTATGATGGTAGTCTGACTGCTCTGAGGTTAGTCAGCCTTATACTCAGCAGGATGTGATGCGCTGTGACACATTCCTCCCATGACTAGCGTCACTCATTTATTTGCCATGCAATTCTGCCACAGTAGCCCTTCTGTCAGTTCAGACCAGACAGGATAGCCCTTGGTAACCAAAACACTAGGCTAGGACCTAAACACATTAGGGCTGTGGACCTAGATATTTGTAAAGCTGCCTTGAGACAATGTGGTAGCCTAACGGTTAAGATACTGGTTCAAATCCCACCTCTGACAAGCTGCCACTGTTGGGTACTTGAGTAAGGTTTTTAACCCACAATTGCTTGAATTGTAAGACCGTCAGCTATGAGTCGCTCTGGATAAGTGTGTCTGCTAAATGACATACAATGACATGGGGCAAAAAAGTATTTAGTCAGCCACTGATTGTGCAAGTTCTCCTACTTAGAAAAACGAGAGAGGTCTGTAATTTTCATCATAGGTACACTTCAACTATGAGAGACAAAATGTGAAAAAAAATCCAGGAATTCACACTGTAAGATTTTTAAAGAATTTAATTGTAAATCATGGTGGAACATACAGACCTCTCACAGATTTGTAACTTCTTCTTTAAGAAGCTTCAGTCCTCCAGTCATTATCTGTATTAATGGCACCTGTTTGACCTCGTTATCTGTATAAAAGACACCTGTCCACAGCCTCAAACAGTCAGACTCCAAACTGAACCATGGCCAAGACCAAAGAGCTGTCGAAGGACACCAGGAAGAAAATTGTAGACCTGCACCAGGCTGGGAAGAGTGAATCTACAATAGGCAAGCAGGTTGGTGTGAATAAATCAACTGTGGGAGAAATTGTAAGACATACAAGACTATTGATAATCTCCCTCGATCTGGGGCTCCACGGAAGACCTCATCCCGTGGGGTCAAAATGATCATGAGAACAGTGAGCAAAAATCCCAGAACTACACGGAGGGACCTGATGAATGACCTGCAGAGAGCTGGGACCAACGTAACAAAGGCTACCATTAGTAACACACTACACTGAGAGGGACTCAGATCCTGCAGTGCCAGGCGTGTCCCCCTGCTTAAGCCAGTACATGTCCAGGCCCGTCTGATGTTTGCCAGAGAGCATATGGATGATCCAGAATAGAATTGGGAGAATATCATTTGGTCAGATGAAACCAAAATAGACCTTTTTTGTGAAAACTCAACTGGAGGTTCTTGCATCCCGAGAACACCATACCTACTGTGAAGCATGGAGGAATGGGCCAAAATACCAGCTACAGTGTGTGCAAACCTGGTGAAGACTTACAGGAAACGTTTGACCTCTGTCATTGCCAACAAAGGCTATGTTACAAAGTATTGAGTTGAACTTTTGGTATAGACCAAATACTTATTTTCCACCATAATTTACAATTAAATTCTTTTAAAACCCTACAATGTGATATCCTAGATTTTTTTTCTCATTTTGTCTCTCATATTTGAAGTGTACTTATGATAAAACTTACAGACCGCTCTCATCTTTCTAAGTAGGAGAACTTGCACAATCAGTGGCTGACTAAATACTTTTTTGCCCCACTGCATTTTACCGGTCATGTGCTCGCGTTTGGACTAGAGACTGTTCTAACTCTATTGATGTGTTTAGAGACTTTTCTGTGTAACTTACTCATGTTTGTGTCTGACTTTCTAGGAGAACTTGCACAATCAGTGGCTGACTAAATACTTTTTTGCCCCACTGTAAATGTAAATCTGTTGTGTATAGTAAATACATTTGTCTCGAAACAATCTGGGTGAGCCATGCTTGAAGCCATCTTAAAGCCACCAATGTAGTCACTGATTTTTAAAGCCATAAAACATAATATGGGCAGTTTGTGGCACATTAAATACATTTGATTTACTTAGTGGATTAACAGTGGATGAATGGTGTGAAGAGACGGACAGAATAAAGAAGGAACTAACTAGATGACATGGTAGGAAATTTAGATAAATTAAGAAATGATGAGGGAATTTAAAATTAGCAAGGTGGCTGTTTTCCAATTTTGTGCGCCAAGAAAAGCTCATGGGGCTGGGAATGGCATGGTGAATGGAAATGAAAGGAAATGGCAAATCCT
This sequence comes from Ancistrus triradiatus, assembly GCA_025084515.1. Classification (NCBI taxonomy): domain Eukaryota; kingdom Metazoa; phylum Chordata; class Actinopteri; order Siluriformes; family Loricariidae; genus Ancistrus; species Ancistrus triradiatus. The sequence continues at coordinate 46,804 of JAJAGP010004006.1, read as the reverse complement.
GGTTTCAGCAGCTTGTTGGCTTTCATGTGGGGCTGAACAGGTAGGGACTATGTTGCATTGTGGAAGAATTATTTACTACAATTATTATCAGTAACATATTTTTGTTTAGAACTGATGTATCTTATCAAAATGTCACCATTCTGTAAAAGCAATCACGCCTTTATCTGTGACAGAACTACTGTAACAGCCTCTTGAAATATATTGCTTTAATAAAGCATATAAACAGAAGTGCAGAAAGTAACTGCTCATCTCCTGTTTTGCAGAACTTCAAGAGGTCTGAAATGGACATTTTATGCAGTGCGAGTATCAGTGTAAGTAATTTAACTGAGGTCCTTTCTTCTTTAATAACACCGCAGATGGTTCCTGCACTTGTTGTAACTTATAAGACAGTATTTGTGCGGCTGGAAATCTTAGTTATTGATCTTTTAAAGGCATTCTGTAATTTGAGGTTTTAGTGCCTGTCTGTAATGGTACATAGAGAGATAAGAGAAATGGAAAGTGGTTTTATGTGACGATATCTTGATGCACACTTGCCAATTTATTGTCTACGTCTACCTTGTTCTTGGGTAATTAAAGGAAAAAAACCTGCCTTTTTCGATTCTGTGACACTATGATCAGTTATTTGTTAGTTATTTAGTCATGTATTCATTTTAATGTTATTCTCTGCACCTAAGCCATTCTCATGACAGGAAAGTCTCTAGTAACCTAAAATATTCTTTAATATGCTTCTCCAACTTTTAATCTTTAATATAGATGCACAGCTTATTTCCACATTTATATGTCTCTTATCTTCATAGTTCACTATATTTCGTAGATTAGCAGCATGTCCTTTAAATGCACCCAGATAGAAATGTCGGATTGTTACAAAACTCAGCATTCAGTTGTGTCTCATATGTAAATGATTACAGGTGTGGTCTGATCAGACGCTAGGTCTTGTCACAAGAGGGCGTAAGTGCTTTCTCCACTGTCCTATAAAAAGGTCTCAGATGCTACTTTTGTGTAGTGTACCTCTTGGTGAGAGATCGTTGTCTTCTAGACATGCCGCTACTACACACTCAAAGACATTTTGCCCAATTGACAGACTATCAGAAGGGCCACAACATTGGACAAGGGAAGCAATTTTTCGCCCTCTTGTGGCAACACCCAGTGTCTAATCAGTCCACACTTGTAATTATTTACACATCTGCCTGGCAACTACATGCAGAGTTTTGGAGAAAGCCAACATTATATCTGGATGCGTGAATTTATTTGCCAATGAGTATACATATGCGCACAGTCTTAGACAGTTCAAAATATTATGAAGTGTTATTCTGCTTTAGAGGTTTTACAATTGTTCTTGTTCTGAGTACCTTTTTCCTTTTTTTGGCTGAATTTTGGGCATTATTTCAGAATGTATATTTTATTGTGATCAGAACTTGGCAGCAGTCACAGGATGTAGGTATGTCTCCCTTCCGTAGGTGTTGGTGAGGAATTCTGGTATGACCAATTCTCTACCTGGTGAACAACACTTGTTCTCTATGTCTTCCTGTATGTCTGTTTTGGTTTTTCTCACACATTGGGATGCATTTCATGTAATTTGTTTCCAACTTGGCTACTCCCCTCTTGTTGCCATTTGGTTTTAACGTAATTGTGGAGGAAAGGTCTGACTGTGGTAATTTGAAGTTTAGGGAATCTTGTGATGTATTGTTCCTGGTGAGTTGATGTTCCTTCCGCTTCCCTGTTATACCACTGTGTCCTTGTACCCAACGGAGACTCACATTGAACTTTGAAACTTTATCTTCTTCAATATATTGGAAATGACTGTGTCATCTGCATTGCGGGTCTTAAGTGCCATAAGGCAAAATTTAGTCTGTGCAGAGCATGGTTTTATGTGTCTTTGTCAATCCATTTTTTGACCACATGACAAACCTAAAGAGATCTTTACATTTACGTACTCGTACCAGCACATACACACACACACACACCATCAACAGCGTATCAGCGTCACTGCAGTGCTTTGAATGATCCACTACCCAAATGGTACCCGATCTGTGGTGGTCCTGTGGGGTTACTGACCATTAGAACAGAGCAAAGTGGAATAACAAAGTACATATAGAAACAGATGGCATACAGTCAGTAATTTTAAAACTACAAACTGCATCTATATGGAAAGTGGGACTGAAAATGGGCAAGGAGTGTAGAAACAAGGAGGTGGTCATAGCAAAGTGGCTGGTGAGTGTATGTTACAAAACATTTCTTTAGGCCAGAATGACAGATAAAGTAATAAAGCCTAAAAACAGCTTTTATTTACAGAACTTGAACTATTTGTCCATCAATCTCAATAATATTCACTTGTCTAGATCCTGTCTCTTTGAATGTTACAGCAAAGTCTGTATATTATCTCAGTGCAGTGGTACCTCGGTTCTTGTCATTGATTTGTTCCAGAAGGCTTGTCGTGTTCCGAAAACGAAGAGTACTGAGCAAATTTTTCTATTAAGAGATAATATAAATTGAATGAATCTGTTCCAGTTCCCCAGAAAATCCACACTGTATAAGGCAATAAACGCATTAATGGAGTTGCATTGTACAGGTGCTCCCTGATTTACAAAGGGAACATGTTCCAACAAATCCATCATAAGTTAAATGTATCATGAATAAAGGAGTTCATGAATAAAGGAGGACCATAAGGCGCACTTAAAATCCTTTAATTTTCTCAAAAATCGACAGAGCGCCTTAAAATGCGGTGCGCCTAATGTATGAATTAATTCTGGTTGTGCTTTCTGACCTAGAACCGATTGTAGATGGTACACGGCGCTCAGAAATCTGTCAATGTTTTAAGGCCTTGGTAAGTTACGAGCTTACGTTAGCAGTCAATCATTGATATATAACCTTATAACCCGGTGCACTTCATAGCCAGAAAAATACGGTACATTAACCTACAGTTGGCCAAAATCATTGACAAAGCTTATTTTATTTTAGTGTTGCAATATCTCATGTAAGTTACTGAGTAATGGATTGAAAGTACTTACTCGGGGCACTAGCTGTTAATGCTAACTGCTCAGCCTGAAAGCCAGTTTTCACTGAATCATTGTGTACTGAATCGTGAATTGAGTTTCTGCTGAAATGAGTCATGTGAGACTAATACAAGTTTAAGCAAGTGTGCCAAGTACCGAAAAAACAACAAGAATCGAGACATTTTTCTGGTCAAAATGCGTCAAGAACTGAATTCGATGAGTTCCGAGGTGGTCGAGAACCGAGGTAGCGCTGTATAGTGATGTTCTATTTAAGGAATGCATATTTGAATGTACACAAGTAAAAGCCTGATTCGTTCTGTGCAGTCATTGATATCAGACAGTTAATTGGGCTTTAATGAGAGGTTCAGCAGTGAGCCATTTGCATGGCAGGAATGGTCAAGGGGTAAGAGGGGTTTAATGCAACCATTTTCCCAAGAGCAGTCTTAATAGATTTTGGTCCAGTTATATGTGCCACTTCACCTTGAGATGGATTTCAGAAATGTCTGTGCTTTTGTACTGTTAAATACTGTATCTTTCACTGGCGTACATACTGGTAGTAAAATATGTATAAAGAAAATGAAAAGAAAAGCAGAAAAGTAGGACGCTTTCACATTACCCTCGTCTTGTTTCGCAGCACTTAAAGATGGTTGTTTTATACAATGTGAATGGAACTAAATCATACTAAGTCATTTAACTATGAGGTTCTTTCCCTTTTGACTCTTTAGTCCAAACTTACATCAGACAAAAAACAGTGATTGTACAAGGATAGATTAGACGTTTGCATTTTGCTTGGACCTGCAAAACAGGCAGAGCCAGAAGTTTGTCGAAGCACACAGTCATCCATTCATTCATTTTCTCAGCCGCTTGATCCTAGTCAGGGTCATGGGAATGCTAGTGCCTAGCCGGCGGCGACCCAGGGCGCACGACATGATCAACCCCAGACAGGGCACCAATCCATCCACACACTTGTAACCACATTCACACACTAAGAGCACTTTGGAAGCACCAATTAACCAAACATGTCTTTGGAATGTGGGAGGAAACCAGAATACCCAGAAAAAACCCACACAGACACGGGGAGAACATGCAAACTCCACACAGGCAGAGCCCAGGGTCGGGATCAAACCGGGGATCTCGGAGCTGTGAGGTGACTGTGCTAACAACTGCACCACTGTGCCAACACAGTCGTCTGGTGCGGTGCATTTGGCGTAGCCTTGGTTAGCAGTGTTGCAGTGAGAATGAGAAACCATTGAAGTGGAGTTCTATTAGCTTTAGCTCTGCTTCAGACGAGAAGGAGGGCTATGAAAGAAAAGGCTGTGGGCTCATCATATTCTTCGCTTAAGAAATCAGTACATGTTAATTAAAGTGTTATTTTACACACGACTCCAGTTAGCCTTTCCTCCATATACAGTACTATTTTACAAAGCCCCACCCCTTCGGATCACTGTTGCCAAAGCAGTAGAATTTGCGAATTTGTATCCAAATTTTGAGTTTGGAGTTAAATTGCTCATTGTGGCAAATTCTGTTGAAAAAAATTTGCGACATCACTTATGGACCTCTTATATAGCGTTAATTTTGCAAGCTGTGAATTAATTATAAAGCAAAGGTATGCTTACTAACATAATACATTTCTTTCTGACATATTCTAGGTCAAAACATTAAGGGTCCAATCCAGAAAATCTCATTATTGCACATTGACTCAATTAAGCTATTAAACGTTTGTGGTTGCTCAGCAGTTAAGCTGCTGGATTGTGGACTAGAAGGTCTAGGGTTCAAATCCCACCTCTGCCAGGCTGCCACTGTTGGGCCCTTGATCAAAGTCTTTAACCCAAAGTTGCTTGGATTGTAAGACTATCAGTTCTAAGCTGTTTTGGATAAGAACATGTGCTAAATGAATCAATGTACTGCAGCTTTGATTTGCATAAGATTGCACAGATTCACACAAAGGGCATTTTTTGAAACACCAATTACCCTAACACACATTTTTGGATTGTGGGAGGAAACCGGACTACATGGAGTAAACCCACACAGACATGGGAAGACATGCAGACTTGGGATCGATTGAATATGCAGGACTCCATCTGCTTCCGAATGTTACCCAGATATAGCAATTTGTCAAAAGAAATTGCTGCACCGCGATGCAATGCATTTTATATGAGGGTGAATGGACCAAGGAAAATTAGGACAAAATTAATTGGACCCCACATTTGGCTTTTTTAATCATAAAAATGTGAGCAGAAAGGACAATGGCATTAATTCCATCATGAGTGACATTCGGGTCTCTGCTGATAAAGTAGGACATTATGGACTTTAATCTACAATGACGATTTTTTTAGCCTTTCACTCTTATTGCTGTTATGATAGGAAGGGAATGAAATCTTTATTCAGCAGCGCTTATTATCTCAACATTTTGATATACCTGATCAAACTGCACATGCAAGACTCCATCTGCTTCTGAATGTTGCCTGGCTAGACCAATTTGTCAAATTAAATTGTAAGCTGATGGAATGCATTTCATATGAGCAAGAATGCATGGGTGAAAAGAGGGCTGGATTTAATTGGACCTGATTTTGTGCTTTATTTTATTTATTAGTTTATTTATTTTTAATCATGACTGGATATACAGTATGTGCCGGTTGCTGCAGGTAATTTGATGTGCATTCCTGACGTCTGAATGTCATACCAGGCTTGTAAATGAAGTGCAAACACAAAACTATAATGCATGATTTTTCACTTAGCTGTGCATTGACAGTACTGTGCAAAAGTCTTTACCATTAGATTAGATATACTGCTCCATTGCTTTAGCAGTGGTATAATGACCATATATAATTCATTCTCAGTCTCTTTATTAGAATACATTAGAAATGCATTAGAATACATCAGGATTTTAATTTAAAAAACTGAACAATATCAGAAAGGCTACAGTGGCAAGTATGTGACCTCCCTTTACAATTGAGCAATAGCAGCATCTGACAGCTTCATCAGGATTCCAAGCTGAATGGTCTTTTTGGAAAGACAGCAGCCAATAAACCACTTTTTCGGAAGGTAAACCAAAGCTCACAAAGATTGCAACGAAGATCAGTGGGTAAAAGGGTATCAGAGTGACAAAGCCAAGTTTGAAATTTTGGATCCAGTATGTTATATATGGTCATTGTACCATTGCTAAAACGATACATCTAATGGTGGCTTACGATTTTTGCACAGTACTGTATGTACAGTATACATTTAGCAGATGCCAGAGATGTCATAAATTAACATTTGTGCAGAGACCTTGCTCAAGGGCCCAACAATGGCAGTTTGAGCTGGGATTTGAACTCATCCTTTGTCATTATTTTTATCAAATGGTTAATTTAAATTAACCATTGTGTCTTTGGTGTTTTTAAAACTCAGTTGCTATGTTTTTGTTTTAGGCAGGTCAGCAATCGCACCTGCAGATTGAAACAACCCATGTGATCGTGGGAAGCAAACCAAACAGGCCATTCGAAGTCATTTTGAAAGAAGTGCCACATTAACTTCCATTCATCCATTCAGGAATGTCCTCTCTCGTCATGGTGGACTTCCACTTCCCACAAACATCACAATCATTCCATATCTCTAAAATAAGCGCATGAGTACATAAACATAAGAAGGATTATGTAATAGCATTTGAAGGACCTAAGGGTTTGTGAACCCTTTAGAATTTTCTATATTTCTGCATGAATATGATCTAAAATATCATCAGATCTTCACACAAGTCCTAAAAGTAAATAAAGAGAACCCAGTAAAACAAATGAGGCAAAAATATTATACTCGCTCCTTTATTTATTAAGGAAAATTATCCAGTATTACATATTAGTGAGTGGCAAAACTTTGTGAACCTTTGCTTTCAGTAATAACTGCAGCTAAACGTTTCCTGTAACTGTTATCAGTCATGCACACCGGCTTGGAGGAATTTTAGCCCATTCCTCCGTTTGGTGGGTTTCCTCACATTAGCTGCTTACTTCAGGTCCTTACACAACATTTCGATTGGATTAAGGTCAGGACTTTGACTTGGCCATTCCAAAACATGAACTTTATCCTTCTTTAACCATTCCTTGGTGGAACGACTTGTGTGCTTAGGGCCGTTGTCTTGCTGCAAGTCGTTCTATCAAGAAGAATTAAAGGACTTGTGTGAAAATCTGATGATGTTTTTGGTCATATTTATGCAGAAATATAGCAAATTCTAAAGGGATCACAAACTTTCAAGCACCACTGTATTTTGTGTAAGTTTGATGATGTTCATATATTCCACTCTCAAGCCAGTAGTGTGATTAGGTCTAGTTCTCATTTACTGTTTGCAATGGGATGTAAAATAGTATATCAGAAGCCATGTACAGTACTGTGCAAAAGATTTAGGTCACCATTAGATCTGTTGTTTTAGCAATGGTATAATGACAATGTATAACATTGTCAACAATTGGACTCAAACTTCAAACTTGGATTTGTCACTCCATAATAGTATTTTCCATTGATCTTTTTTCCAATATTGTCCTTATTTAGCATTTTTATCCTGTTCTCCTTCTGGAGCTGCTACTGTTCCACAAAGACCATTCTGTTCACTTCTTCATATTGTAGAAGGGTTAACTTAGATTTACACAATTTAGCAGACGTCCTTATACAGAACGACTTACAAGTGCTACAGCCTTACAATCCAAGCAGTTGTGGGTTAAGGGCCTTGCTCGAGGACGCAACAGTGGCAGCTAGGCAGAGGTGGGAAGTGAACAATGGACCTTCTGGTCCATAGTCCACTACCTTAACCACTAGACCACCACATTCATGATGAAGTTGCCAGACGCTGATATTGGCCAAGTGTAAGTTGAGATCACACTAAATAATGGCTATTGTAGTCTATAGAAGCTGTTTTTCAGATTTTTATTTTTTTTAATAATGTATACACATTTCCTGTATTTTCTGATTGCATTCTAATAAAGAGACAGAGAAATTATATATGATCTTTATACCATTTCTAAAACAATGGTCTATCTTATCTAAATGTGTCCTAAGACTTTTTAGACAAATTATAGACAAACACTACATGCTTAAATATCACCCACTGGTGACAAAGTCCAAAATTCACATTTTTTTATTCTTTAAATGACACCTCAAGCTGGCCAAGATGCTTTTTAACACCCAGCCAAGACAAGTCCCATCAGAATTAATAGCAGTGAGAACAATGAAGTCTTCTCACAGTTAATTGTTCCCCCGGGGCTTTGAACTTGTTAACTATGGACGGTGAAAGTGCCAATTAAATAAACTTGTTTCTGCAAAATGAGTCATTTTAGAGCAAACTCTACTGTATATAAAGGAATAGAGAGTAATTTGTCTGACATGCCTGTTCATGACATGACATGTTTTCTCAAAAGTTTGGAGACTGGCAAACTGCTGTGTGAAGTAAAATGCCATGTTTGAACATAATACTGCTACGATTGCTCTAGAAACATGTACTGTACTTACCAATGGTATAGAGTCAAAAAGTTGAAAATTACCCAGAGCATCACACTTCCTCCACCAACTTTGAGAGCATCACACTCTGACCGGTCATTGACTAGGCAGTCCCATACTTAGCAGGCGTACTGCATTCCTCCCACAACCAACATGAAACATTTGTGATTGGTATCAGAGTAGCTCTCCTGTCCAGACGGAAGAGGATTTGGTTCCCTCTCACATTGAATGCGTTTACATGCACTTAATAACCCGATAACTGCAGAAAATCAGATTTAGTCAATAATCAACGTGTATATATGCACTTGAGTACTCAGATCATGGAAACCTCCAGGTTCACATGACTCGGGCAGTAATCAGATTTCTATTTTGTAACCAGCCAATAATCTCATAGAAATATGTGACATGAACTTCATATTAAATAATCAAATTAGTCATTTTCTTGTGTATGTACTGCATTTCAGAATGTCCCCAGTGTTCGACAGCTGTTTCACTGCCTTTAATTCCATGGCATGTTTAATTCCGAGGTTGCCAGATCCAGCGAGAAAAAAATCCTGCTAAAGTCAATGGAAAAAGAGGCCAAGTCAAGCCAGAAAATACGTGGACCTGGCACACATGGGAAGATTGCCAAATCCGATTGAAATCTGGTAAGTGGTATACATGGGATTAGTACTCCGATTACTGGGTTAAAATCCAGCTCTCTTTATCAGATTACTTAATCTGATTTCTAGATCGGAGTATGCTGTATACAGTACATGACCACTTGAATAATCAGATACCTGCAGAAATCTGATTATTAAGTGCATGTACACTCACCCACTGATAAGCCTTTTGCCCCAACACCCTCTGCCGGTTTGTGATTCGTACCTCCTCAGTCCACTGTCAGTAGGTACTAACCACTGCTGACTGGTAGCACGCACAAGCCTTGTTTGCTTGTTTAGTTTTTAAGGGCATGAATTATTCGGCTTTACTCATGGCAGAAGGTTTATCGTGGTACTCGTTTATCTATAGCAAAGTCACAGCTGGGACTTAATTCCTATATCATCAAGGAATCTTAGGGTTTTATGGGCATTTTTGGCATTTAGTGCACAGTTTATGTCCTCTGGTATTTTTAGTTTGCTTCTAATCTCTTTGTATTTCCCACAAGCCTTGTTGATTATGAAAATCTCTAACCTAGTCATCTGTCCACAATTTGTCCCTGATTAAAATCACTCAGGTCTTTGCTCCTGAATATTTCTTCAACATCCACCACGGCAACTACGAGAACTGACTGTTCACCTAACATCTAACATATCCCAGAGCCGGCAGTAACCGTCAGAAGAGGGCACAAGTTGAGAACAAATCCTGCACAGGATTATAAGCACTCCCACTCAAACTAGGACAAATTGGGAATGGCAGATGTCCTAACAGGTCTTTGGATTGTAGGAGAAAGCGGGAGTACCAAGATGAGAACATACAAACTCCACACACACCCAGAGGCCAAGCAGGGACTAGAGTCTGGGTCTATGGAGGTGTAAGGCAGCAACACTAATCAGTCAAGTCAAGCGAGATTTATTTATATAGCACTTTTTACAATGGATCATTGTCTCAAAGCAACTTTACAATTTTAGATTATCTTCTAATATCTATGTTCAATCCCAAATTGAGCAAGTCTAGGGCGACGGTGGCAAGGAAAAACTCCCTAAGTGTTATGAGGAAGAAACCTTGGGAGGACCAAGACTCCAACCTCCTTGGGTGGCGTAGATGATAACTGTAAGAATGAAACTAATTTATCTAAACTAATAAGTCATGGAGTGAGTCACCAGTGCACTTTGTAGAACTGAAAAACTCATTACAACAACACTGAATGCTCAATTCTGATTGTTCATGGATATTTTTATAATGGCATGTTTTAAAAGTAGAATAGCTTGAGGGTACATAAGTTTATCGCAGTTGTTTCACATGTTACATATTTATAGGGGCGGTACTAGGGGTGTCCTCAGACATACTGTATTGTACATGCCCCAGTAAAAAGTTGCTGTGCCCTACTAAAATTTAAAGGCTAGAAAGTCAATTGTAACCTGCAGCGCAGAGCAGAACTATTGTACATGACACACCACACAACTTTACTAGAGGCACTACATTTCCCATAATGCCCCATCATATTTCAAAGAGCTTGAATGGCTACCACGTTCAGTCAGAGCCAGTTGCTTTCCATTTTTTCCTCACAGAGTAATGGACATTCCCAAATATTTAACAGGAAGTTAGCTACGCTGCTAAGGTAGTGAAGGGAACATTTGAAGGGAAGTGTTTCGAAACGTTGCTTCAAAATCCATTTCAAAATGAAAAAGTCACGTGACTGTCCCAAAACGGGTTTCATGAGGTCATGCTGTTTCGAAACATTTCAAATTATTTCTATGGAAAAAAGTAACATTTTTCACTATTCTCTTATTATTTTGCAAATTATATCATTTATGCAATGAAAGGATTTCGAAAAACACCAAGGTCTGCTGTTTGGGATCATTTTGAATTTGTTCAAGATAAACAAGTAAAAAGACAGATGTTATTGTTAGACCACTGATTGGACACTAGATGTCCCTGTGGTGCGATGATTCAAACGTTTCACAAGCTCGAATCTTTCTTCTGAAATCATTTGTTTTATTTGGTTCCATCTCTCAAAATGCCATGACTAGTGCAAAGTGTCCCACAAAAGAGAAGCCAAATAAAGCAAACAAAAAATAGTTTAAACAAACAAGCAGTAATACAAATAAACAAGCCTGCAAAAAGAAAAAAAAAACAGCTCCCAACTAGTGGACCATAACATTTATAAAAGTGTTCTTTCAACAAGTAAATAATAATTCAAAATAAATAAGTAAATCGTTTTTTAGTTAAGCATAGCATTAAAAAATGCAATTAATCTCCAATATCTAGCCATCTTCATGTAAAGAGGGAACTATTTCAATAAAAATAATCAGCCACCGCCAAAGTCCTCCCCTGCCTCTCAAATCACAGTGTGACAGTCCAAATTTTGGCGGGAACTGCTGACTATATATTTCCTGTTCCAGCAGTGTTCAGGTCCTTTGGCTCACCATGTACACTACCGGACCCTTGATAAAGCTGGTAAGTTGATACTCAAGCATAAATTTAAATGGGTGTTTCAGTAAAATGAATGAAATTATCAAGATGTCCAGTTGATCACCCATAAAAAATGAAAATTATTTTATGGTTTGCCTATACACAAAGAATTGTTTGCAAAGTCTGGAGTGTGTACATGAGTTGCTTTACAATTCTTCTTTACAATCTGTAATCATAGGACTTGGTTACATATATATATTTGAATGCATGTGTTCTTGAGCCCAGTGTATTTTCCCATCAGTGGTTGAGATTTAAAACTTTTATCTCAAAGTAACAACAGTAAGCTTCCTCAGAACACATTGACCTTTCCTTTAAACCATCTGGTTTTCATTCTGTTTGTAGTATAAAACAGCACACACTGAATTCTCAGCAAATTGAAATGCTAATGGATGGGAAAGCAGAACCAGGGCAGATGATCCTGTGATATCTGTATCTGCATATTGGCTGCTTCAACAGCTCAGTAATGAATTAGCTTCGCTACGAAAGCAGGAAAAAGATGGAGAGAGAGAAGCTGTAGTGAGGAGGAGAATCATTAAGTAGTTAATCTAGTAGTTAAGCTAGTGAATCTGTGCGCTAACGTTAATGAATTAGCATTATATACTTCTAGCATGGTCTAGAGCAGTTCTGAGATATCCTCAGCTAGTAACCGTTTTACATCTAAAATCTGTCCAAATATAATCAGATGTGAATGTAGCTTTGAAGTATTATGTTCTCCTCTCATTTGCATGGACTTCCTTAATATACAGTATACCTGTACCGTGAGTCATGCCACCAAATGGTTGTTGTAACTTCTGTTAAAAACAGTTTTTCGAAACAATCTAACAACACACACATTTTGACTCTTCATAAAGCATATTGGTCAATCTCCGGCAACTTTATTTTATTTTACATTGTTTCTCTCAGTATTACTCAGTCCTCTCACTCTTTACATGAGCACAGAATTAGCAAATACATCAAATGTAACCACATGGCAACCATACTAGTAGGATTAGGACACTGAGCACATTCTAATAATTTACCAAAAATCATATTTAAAAACAAGCATCTACAGTAAATTATTTTTGGTAACAGGATAGTAAGTTGCGATTGACCTTCTCAGTCATAGTTATATGAACAAAGATACAGGAGAAATGAGAACTTGTGATCTTCCCATGGTCTTCAGAAGATCCAGATAATGCAACTTCCTATTGAACATGTGACTTGTGGTATGTGCCATAAACTTGCTCCAGAAGTGGGAAAATGTTAGGGTAACAGGACATGACTAAAATCTGTATTTTAAAGTAAATATTATTGATTTCTTATGAAAAAATATTTAAGGCATACATGGTATATGGAGTGACAATGCAAAAACCAAGATTTATGAAGGATTTTAATTATAATTCATTGCAAAGTGTAAGGTTAGAGACCAGGGACAGCTAACAAGTGCTATTTTCTAGAGTTCTAGATAGTTTCATTTGAATTAATTTTAATAAGTTTTCAGCACACTGTTTAATAATAAAATGTTTTTCAGAGTTAATTAACCCAGTAAACCCATGCAGACATGGGGAGAACATGCAGACTCAAGACACACACAGCCCAGAGTCGGGATTGAGCTCAGGATACATCTATATATCTATATATATCTCCAGCTCAATCCCGACTCTGGGCTCTGTAGAGTTTGCATGTTCTCCCCATGTCTGCATATATGTGTGTGTATTCTATATTTTAAATAGTGAGGTTTTTTTTGGTTTACAAATTTCTTGTATTTTCTGTTTGTATCTTAATAAAGAAACTGAGAAATAATTATATATGGTCATTATGCCATTGCTAAAGCTAAATTCCTCATGTTGGCCTAAGACTTTTGTACAGATTTCCTTATTAAACTGTATTAATGCCGTGTTAAAAGTGTTTCAGATTTATCATGCCTGTGGTATTGTAAGGTAAATCTGTGCTATGTAACTTTAGATTTTGAATATGAAAACATTAAAATTAAAAGACTAATTAAGAATGTCCTTTCCTCCTATGGGGTTCAGTCAGAGCTGCATTTTTCTCTCTTCACTCATCATATTACTGACCATGGAGGGCAAAAAAATCAATAGTAATGCATATCCTGTCCGTTCCTCCTGTGTTTGAGGGAATGAGTGATTGTTGTCTAAAGGGGAGAGGACACACTGCCTTTTTGCTTTAGGAGTATGACGGTATCACTGCGTTGGGTTTGTATGATAAGAAAATCTGAGCACCATACTGGAATTTTTTTTCTTTAGTAAATATCAATATCATTTTAATGTTCTCAGAGGCATTGCACTACTAATAGTCAGAATATCTATTTTAAACTTGATTGTATTGTATGTGATTGTCAAGTGGTAGTAAAAGTAAGGTTAAAGTTAATGAGTCAACTGATGTATATCTGGACTACAATGCTAAGGAGGTCCTCATCATCCAACTCTGTTACATATGATGAAGGTGCGTAAATAAGCCTCATAAGACGATAAGATGATATACCATTGGATGGAGTCATGGATTTGTGGCAAAACAAGAAAGCAGACCCACGTACATTTTGAGAGATTACATGAAGTAAGGGACAGATTTCCAAATGATCAAACCATCTGAACATGACAAAACAAAACAAAAGTACAAACAAAGCAAAAACAAAGTACAGTATCTGCAGGCAAGGGAGCTGGGAACACCAAATATGGACAGAACATCCTACAGCAAAGTTAATTATTTATGGAAGAAAACCATGCAATTCTCATGGCACTGGAATACATAGAAAAAAACCAAACAACAAAAGAAAAGGATCTGTACTCACCCAAACTCATGCCTGCAGATACTAGTCCCAAGTATCAACTCATCCAATTATCACAACCATCATTCAAAAGACTCACTAAAAGAACAGAACTATGAGATGCTATTCTGCTGGGTACCTGAACATTGTGCACTAGAGGGAAATAAGAAAGCTGATACTACAGCAGGAAAAAAACATTGAACATCCAGAACCAAAAACTACCTAATTCCCACAGGATATCTTAAACCTACCATCGACAACTTCATCAGAAATGATACAAAAACAACAAACTATTAAATAAACCCAGACATATGAATAAACAATAAAAAAAATGGTAAGAAATCAGATGCAATCAAAGCACATACAAAAGGTGTAGGACTGGACATATAAGATTTACAAATTTATCTAATAAAGGAGAAGAAACACAAAATGACATGTAAAGGCCTTTTCACACCAGGTCTGATATTTTTTTCTTTTTTTTTCTTTGTCTAAACACTCAAACTCCCTTTCTTTAGTTTCTTTAGTTTCCCTTCTCTTAATGCATCACTGAGATTTTGCCGTGTTTTTTACAGTTTCAAAACAAAAACAAAGACCAGAGTAAAGATTGGCGAGGAAAGCTATTGTTTGTGTTTTTCTGAGCATGAACAGATTAGAATGCACTTAAATGAACAAGAAAATGGTTCCATCCAGTCACTGAGGTTTATCACCATCAGCCTTTCAGTTATATTCAATCAGATGTCAGTGTTGCTTGTCCTATAAGCTCTTGTGCTCTTCTGCTACCAGGATGAGCTGTTCTGCCTGACAACCAACCTCTGATTGGTCAGCCTGTTTTTAACACATCCGAAAATCACAGAAATTGGAACCAGCTCCGATTAAAAATGTTACGCAGCGTCACAGTCTGTCAGTTTTGGACTTGGTGTGAAGGACTGCAATGATGTGTGTTCTTTTTCAAAACTTGATGTGTGCTTTTTTCGTCCGTTAAAATCAGACTCGGTGTGAAAAAGCCTTCAGGGCGGTTACACACCGAACATGGTTTTGTTTTTTGTTAAACTGCCCGCAAAATAGTGTCACATTCGGTTTTTAGCTTTTAGGCAAAAATCTTGTCCAAATATTTTCGTTTGTTTTGCATTTTCGTGTTGTGTTTAGTGATGCAGACCTGGCCAGAGGTTTACTGTGGTTGGCTAGCATATTGGACTGCTGTGACACGAGTGCTCCCAGTCCAAATTTAATTCAGTAATTTTCAATATCCACTTAAGGCCTTTTCACACAGAGTCCGATACTGTACGGAAGAAAGAAACGCACGTCAAGTTTTGAAAAAGAACTTGCGTATATCAATGCAGTCCTTCACACAGAGTCCAAAACTGACGGACTGTGGCGCTGCGTAAAATTTTTAATCGGAGCTTGTTCTAATTTCTGCGTTGTTCAGATGCTTTAAAATTAGTCCGACCAATCAGATCTCGGTTGTCAGGCAGAACATATCATCCTGGTAGCAGCAGAGCACAAGAGCTTATATGACAAGCAACATGCTGGCTATAAAAACATGGATATTAAAAAAAAAAATCTGGTGGTATATAACTGCAAGCTGTGAATGATGGTGATAAAACTCACATTTACTGGATGGAACGGTTCTAAAAGCATTCTAATCTGTTCATGCCCACAAAAACAAACTAGAGCTTCCCCCTTTAATCTTCGCTCATGTCCCTTTTTTTTTCTTTTTTTAAGTTGATGTGAAAGACACAGCGAAATCTGTGACACATTAAGAGAAGGGAAAGTAAAGAAAGCGAAACTGGACAGGGAGTTTTCAGACAAAGGGAGTGTTTAGACAAAACCACAACAGACTTGGTGAGGTCCCAGTACGTTTTTTATTGCATAAAAGTCGGCCTCTGTGTGAAAAGGCCTTTATTCAAGGCAGCCTGGTCCTATTTGGCGGCACATGGTGCAAGTCAGGAACAAGCTCTTGACACAAGTCTTTGCATTTGTGGGTAGACTGCAATGCTGTACCATCCTATACCACTTCCAAATTTTAGCCTAACATTAGGATGTGCCTAAGACCCTTGCAAATGGCATGGTTTGATCTGGCTTTCTCTGGCAATTAATGGCAATGCCTTATGCTCAATCTGACCAATCTGAAGGTCCTCGCCTCAACCTGGTTTACTCAACACCAGTGTTACTCAGAAAAACCTGACATGGAACATCTCTTGAGTGTTATCCCATTCTGTGCTTGTCTTTCTATTTTTTTTTGCATCTTCTCTATCTCTGGTTTGCCAGATAACAAATAAGCTGGCCGTTTGATGGTGCTTAGAACTGCGACATGAAAAGCATCTGTCAGATAAAGGGCAACGACACCTTTGACTGCACCTGATAGCCACAAGGGTGAAACTGCAGGAGGTTTACTCTGAGGAGCTGCTGCATTCGGTGAGCTTCTTGCTTGAGTAAGCTGGCATCTTGGTATTGCATCTGGCTTGAACATTAAAGGACTTTGTCAAGCAAAGGGCCAACAGCACATTCGACAGCTCCTGCTGACCACAACGCAGCAAACTGTGGGATGCTTCTCTTAAGAGCAGAGTTTCAATATAGGAAACAAAGCTATAGCCTTATAATATGCTATATGGCACTTGAACATTAGTTCTGTTGAAGTATTTTCTTGTCATACTAAATCCATTTTCATTTACCCTATTACTGCTAAGATGTGTGACGTGTTTGTATGCTGCGAAAGAAGAGAATATTTATTAGTGAAGCTGGGTAAACCTATGAAAGTAAGCTACAACAGTGAAGCTATGCAACTACAGTAGCTAAATGTTTATCCTTTAGCTACTTGATAAGAGATGGAAATACACAGAAATCTAGCTGTCTAACATTAAAAACTAGCAGCATAACCCCAAAATACCTCAAATGAAGGCTACCTAACTATCAGGAAATAATATATCTAATAGATCCACAAGAAAGCTATCTAGATAGCTGAAATGCAAATAAATGTGTACAGGTAGGTGTTGTTTAATGACCATCCAGTCAACAATTATAACAAATTATAATAGGAAATAAAAATCTATTAACTCCAGACATTGCAGCCATAAACAGCTGGTCTAATTAAATGTTTAGTATGTAGTAATGTTTAGTTCTTTTTACTGACATAAATACAATATTATGGCATACTTGGATGTTTTGTATACATTTTTAATTACATTTTTCCTCCGCATGTGACGGTTTCATGCCAGTGTGAATGGCAAAAAATACATTCAATCATCCATTTCAATTTCAGTCCAGTCCACTTCCATGTGACACTGACATCCAATACATATCTGATAAGTGGTCTCCGTTTGAACAGTCAGATTGGAATTCATGCATCTTTTATGTCTCACCTCTGTGCACTTTGAAAGCCATGAAGGACATCCCAGAGCTCATCTCCTTGGGATAACTTGCAGTCAGGCATGAGGTCATAACAAACAGCTTTACGTCTGTCAGTGGCTTTGACCAGCTTCCGAATAGGTTATCCAGGATGTGCTAACCTCCCAATATCAGCCAGTACAAACCAACTCGTCAATCTTTTAATGGACCACTTCGAATTTCTCCTGCTTCACAAAGTTTGAAGAACTTCACTGGCACAGAGTTAATGTATCTAATGCCATGCTTCTAGAGAAAAGACCAAAATCACGACTTTTACTTGTCCTCATTATTGCATGTCTGTGAATTCAGTCACCATTTAGTAATCAACTTTGAAAACAACTTCAGGTTAGCAATTGCCATTTTACACCTTTTTTTGTTTACTTCTTGCATTTAAGCCAGTGTTTTCCAACCTTTTTGAGCCACGGCACATATCACATTAGAAAAATCACAAGGCACACTATTAAAGAAAAATGTCATATTTTTTTAAATATATCATCAGCATATAAAATGTCAGCATGTTTATTGAAATATAATAAATCTAGTCTCAATTTACTCATTTTACTTACTTGATCTTACTGCCGTCTAGTGGAAGAGAATGACATTGTTCTGCCTTTCACTTCACACTGCTCGCTTACAGCACCAATCAGGTGAAATTGGATAATCATTCACGGCACACCTGATAATTTCTTATGGCACATTTATGTGCCACAGCACAGTGGTTGGGAAACAGATCTAAGCCACCCAAGGAGGTTGGGACCCTTTTTGAGTCTTGGTCCTACCAAGGTTTCTTCCTTGTAAGGTTTAGGGAGTTTTTCCTTACCACTATTGCTCTAGGCTTGCTCAATTTGGGATATTTGAAAATAATCTGAAATTGTAAAGCTGCATTGAGACAATGCTCCCCTATAGAAATAAATACACATATTTCTATAGAAATACATCTGCCTTGACTTCTGATTGGAATATCATGTGGCTGGATCTTTTTCTGTGCACAGTTGTCAGTAAAACAAACCAGCTGCTAGATTGCTCAGGCAGGGTATTTCTAGTGCCAGTCCCAAGCCCGGATAAATGGTGAGGGTTGCGTCAGGAAGGGCATCCGGTGTAAAACATTTGCCAAATAAAGTATGCGAGTTCATAATAATTTCACCATACCGGATCGGTCGCGGCCCGGGTTAACAACGATTGCCTCTGGTACTGGTAGCAAACAGGGTACCAGCGGAAATTGGACTACTGTTTGCCGAAGACAAAGAGGAGGGAAGCATGTGAGAAGACAGAGAGAAATCAGGAAGGGCAAGAATATAGCACTGAGGGTAGCAACCCTAAATGTAGGGACGATGACAGGGAAAGGTAGAGAGCTGGCTGATATGATGCAGAGGAGAAAGGTCGATGTTTTGTGTGTGCAGGAGACAAAGTGGAAGGGTAGCAAGGCTCGATGCATTGGTGCAGGGTTTAAAGTGTTCTACCATGGTGTGGATAGGAAGAGAAATGGAGTTGGTGTGGTCCTGAAGGAGGACGATGTAAAGAATGTCGTTGAGGTGAAAAGGGTGTCAGATAGGATAATGTGTTTAAAGCTGGAAATTGAGGGATAATGGTGAATGTTGTTAGTGGCTATGCACCACAAGTTGGCTGTGAATTAGAGGAGAAAGAGAGAGATTTTGGGGGGAGTTAGATGAAGTGGTTGAGAGCATTCCCAGTGAGGAGAGAGAGGACTGGTGATTTGGTGCAGGATTTTCAATGGTCATGTTTGGTGAAGGTAATAAAGGAGCTATGGAAGGTGATGGGCAGGTTTGGTGTTAAGGATAGGAACCTAGAAGGACCAGATGTTGGTGGATTTTGCAAAGAGGATGGAAAATAGCTGTTGGTAACACATATTTCCAAGAGAAGAGGGAGCATAGGGTGACTTTTAAGAGTGGTAGGGAGGAGCACACAGGTAGACTACATCCTATGTAGAAGAGGTTGCTTAAAAGAGATTGATGATTGTAAGGTAGTGGCAGGGGAGAGTGTAGCTAGGCAGCATCGGATGGTGGTGTGCAGGATGGCTCTGGTGGTGAGGAAGAGGACAAAGGCAGAGCAGAGGACCAAATGGTGGAAGTTGAGAAAGGAAGAATGTTGTAAGGAGTTCAGAGAGGAGCTGAGAAAGGCTTTGGGTGATAGGAAAGAGCTCCCAGATGACTGGGTAGTAGCAGCAACAGTAATTAGACAGACAAGTAGAAAGGTACTGGGTGTATCTTTTGGACAGGCAAAGGATGAAAAGGAAAGCTGGTGGTGGAACGAGGAAGTGCAGGAGGTTATTCAGAGAAAGAGGTCAGCAATGAAGAAATGGGACAGGGACAGGACTAATGATAGTAGGCAGGAGTACAAGGAAATGCTGCAAAGGGCGAAGAGGGAGGTAGCAAAGGCCAAGCAGAAGACCTACGATTAGTTATATGAAAGGTTATACAGTAAAGAAGGAGAGAAGGAGTTGTATCTGCTGGCGAGACAGAGAGATAGAGCTGGAAAGGATGTGCAGCATGTCAGGGTGATCAAGGATAGAAATGGAAATGTACTGACAGGTGAGGAGAGCGTGAGGGAAAGATGGAAGGAGTATTTTGAGGAGTTGATGAATGTAGAAAATTAAAGGGAAAGAAGGCTGGATGGTGTAGAAATTGTGGAAGAGGATGTAGCAAAGATTAGCGAGGAAGAAGTGAGGAAAGCTTTGAAAAGGATGAAGAACGGAAAGGCAGTGGGACCTGATGACATACTGGTTGAGGTATGGAAAAGTCTAGGAGGAGAGGAGTGGTGTGTTTTGACTAGTGTTTTTGACTAGATTATTCAATGGAATTCTGGTGAATGAGAGTATGCCGGAGGAATGGAGGAAAAGTTTACTTGTACCGATTTTTAAGCAGAAGGGTGATGTACAGAGTTGTGGCTCTTACAGGGGCATAAAGTTGATGAGCCACACAATGAAGATTTGGGAGAGAGTTGTGGAAGCTAGGCTCAGACAGGAGGTGACGGTGTGTGAACAACAGTATGGTTTCATGCCAAGGAAGAGCACCATGGAGGCGATTTTTGCTTTGAGACTGCTGATGAAGTATAGAGATGGTCAGAAAGAGCTACACTGTGTCTTTGTGGATTTGTAGAAAGCTTATGACAGGGTGCCAAGGGAGGAACTGTGGTGGTGTATGAGGAAGTCTCGACTGGCTGAAAAGTACGTTAGATTAGTGCAGGACATGTATGACAACAGCGTGACAGCGGTGAGATGTGCTGTAGGAGTGACAGATAGCTTCAAGGTAGAGGTGGGACTGCATCAAGGATCGGCCTATTTGCTCTGGTGATGGACAGACTAACAGATGAGGTCAGACAGTACTATGATGTTTGCAGATGACATTGTGATCTGTAATGAGAACAGGGAGCAGGTAGAAGAGAATTTGGAGAGGTGGAGGTATAATCTGGAAAGGAGAGGAATGAAAGTTAACTGCAGTAAGACAGAATACATGTGTGTAAATGAAAGGGAGGGAGGTGGAACAGTCAGGCTACAGGGATCAGTGGTCACAAAGGTCTAGGAGTTCAGGTACTTGGGATCAACTGTCCAAGGAAATGGGGAATGTGGAAAGGAGGTAAAGAAGAGAGTACAGGCAGGATGGAGTGGGTAGAGATCATTCTTAAGATCATCAGAGGGACAGCACAGGTTGGAAAATTGGGAGACAAAATTCGAGAGGGAAGACTGAGATGGTTTGGACCTGTGCAGAGGAGGGATAGTGGATATATTGGTAGGAGGATGTTGGAGATGGAGCTGCCAGGCAAGAGACGGAGAGTAAGACCAAAGAGGAGTTATTTGGTTGTGGTGAATGAAGGTATGCAGGGAGTTGGGTTGAGAGTAGAGGATGTGGTAGGACAGGGTGAGGTGGAAATGTTTAACTCGCTGTGGTGACCCCTGATAAAGGGAGAAGCCGAAAGAAGAAGTTGTCAGTAAAACAGCATTTAAACTATTTAATAAAATAGGAAAAATCAGAGTTGGGCCACTTTTCCCTGCAGTGTGAATGTAGGGTAGATTTGCCAAAAGACATTTTTTTGTGTTTGTGTTTTTTTTAATAAAGTCACTAGTGACCATCAAATATAGGCTATAGTGGCATGTCTTTACATGGAATTTCAACTTGGATTGTATTAGAATGACTCTATTCTTATACAATACTGTGTAAAAGTCTTAGGCCACCATAAGATTTGTTGTTTTACCAATGTTACAGTGACCATATATAACATTGTCGACATTTGGACCCAAAAATGTCAAACTTGATTTGCTACTCTGTAATACTTTCCCACTGATCTTCATTCCAATAAGTGTGAGCTTCAGAATCATAGCCTGGTTTTTTTTTTTTTTTTAGATTTTTTAAATACTGTTTACAAATGTCTTATTCAAATAGAGATTGAGAAATAATTATATATAGTCAATAAAGCATTGCTAAAACAGTGCACAGTAGGTTGTTGTATTTGAGTGTGGATGGGCCGTTACAGCTGCTTTTGAAAGGGATGAGCTAATTAACCTGAATATTTACCTTTTCCAATGTATCGGCTTTAATCGTATTGAAGACTTTGTACATTTCCCCTTGGTACATTTCTAAACATGTTCATACACTTACTGTAATTATTTAAGCATTTTCTTTTCTGCCAGCTTAGTGTCCATTCCTCTTCTCACTGACTGTCAATCAAGCTCAGAAACGAGCCAAAATGGTGAGATAGGAACACAATTAGAGGTACAAATCAGCCCGAGGGGTAAAGATCAAATCATTTGTATGCATGGCCTCATTAAATCAGACTTTTGAGCCAGTAAGCCTTGTTTCGCGAAGAGCTTCAATCAATAAAGAAGTACTTCACGTAGAAAAACCTGAGCTAGGTTTATCAGCAAGACCAAGTATTGACCTTAATTGATGGACTACTTGGAATAGCAGAGGTTAAGATGGATAATGGTGTTTAACTATTTGTTTGCTATCACAAGGAGTAAATTAGAACAAATGTTCTGAAAGTAGTTGTCTGCCTAATTGTGGGGTGAGGGGACAGAACACTTCAGTAAGCAGGAATAAAGAGAAAGTCACTTTAGGTCGACTGAGAATGACGCAGAAGGATTAATGTACATATTCTGAAACTATTATTCACAGTGAATGGGGGTTCGGAAAACAGTATCTATAGCAGTAGCTCATTTCGGTAATAAAAAAGACAGATGGTCTCCTGGAATGATGCCACCTCTCTTTCAGAAATCTGGCAATAGTTGAATTAGTTAGGCCTTGACTCACCAGGGCCCAGACGTGGTGGCAGACAAGCTGGCTGCCTGCGTTCTACTTTCAGACATTGTCAGTTCCCACAAAGAGAGATTGTCTGTCTCCCAAAAATAACAGAGTAATGCAAGAAGCCATGCAGGAAACACTTAGCCAACATTAAAGATAACCAATTCATGATTGGGGGGAGTGAGCTGGGACTGCAGGTGGGGCTCATGAATGTGACATAGAAAGCAAAAGTTTGGGCAAAAGTCTGAATACCCGTGGTTAAAGGGGTAACATGCTTTGTGAATTTTCAATAAAAAGTGCAAGTCTGGGCAACTTTCCAGAGGATCCAGCAGTGCTTTGTGTAAAGTCTTTGTTGATCGTTTGTTACAATTTGTAGAAATGTGCAAACTTAACATTACCATTTTAATATCAAGGATAAAATGTTTTTTTTTTTCATACTAACATTTTGAAACTATTTTAAATTTGTCTTAAGTGTGCTTTGTCTAGTTTCATTTTGATTTCCATTTTTAGGTTACTTTTCTATACATGTACTCCTCGATTTACAATGATGTGTTCTGACAAGTCCATGATAAGTTGATTTTATTAAACTGACGAGTTTAATATATACTGTATATATCATAGCATTAAACATGCTTAAAACATGACAGCAACCATGGCTTTTATTCCCTACATTCCCAGTGCTCATCATTCCCACCACGTGACTCCCTACGTCATGCACTGCCGAATGTAGGAGAGTATTGTAGTGTGTAGTGCATCTTAAATATGCTTAGAACACTTGCTTTAAACTACAGTTGGGCAAACTAACATCAAGCTTATTTTATATCAATGTATTTCATATCTCATGTATATTTACTGAATGATGTATTGAAAGTGAAAAACAAAATGATTAGTATCCAACCACAGCTTTTCCTCATTACATTTCCCAGCACTCATCACTGCTGTCATGTGACTCCGTATGTCACGCACTGCCAACTTCCTCAGCCGAGTGCAGTAAAGTAAGTATTGTTACTGCGTATCTCTTGCCCGGGAAAATCTAAATTCAGATTATGGTTTTTGCTGAATGTGTATTTGATTTATTATTCCCATCGTAAAGTCGAAATATCGTAAGTCGGGGAGTACCAGTAGGGACTGAATGCATAAAGGGACTAAACTGGCCTATGGGTGCATTGCAGATGACAATATTGCCATCATACTTTATGATAGGGTCTGCTCAAAGTTGATACGAGAATGAAAAATGCCAACAAATGCTGTTCTGCTGCTCCTGGCAAAAAAACATGCACACTTGCAATGGCATGCTCATGAATTTTTCTACAACAAAAGCTTTGTCTTATCAGATGAAAAAATCTCTATGATGCAACACTTGGCTGGGATTTCAAATCATTGCATCCTTCTTCCACTGCGCATCAGTGTAGCAGTGTGTAGTGTCAGTCTGAAAGATGAAGAAAGCATTTTAGATCTTAGTCTCCATCTGTGTTAGTGTCTGGCAATGATAAAATTGGATACACACTACATAAAGTAATATAGTAATATATTAAGCTTTAAAATAAGCTAAATGTTTAAGCTGTAATATCTGTACGCACTCCAATACATAAATAAAGCACCAGACATGCCCGTGAATTAAAGAACTGTCTACAAAATATTTATTAGAATAAAAATCCCATGTTAGGTGCTCCGATGGCACAGCAGTCTAAGGCTATCTGATTTTCTCACCGAATGTGACCTGTAACCGACATTTGTCTGAGCATGCTTGTCACAAGCCGAAAGTGACCCGTATGCACAATAGAGCACCTGACATGCTTGTCCAGATGTAAACAATAAAAATGGAGTCATCAGTAACAGGCACTTTTTTATTGACGTTAAACAGGGCATGCTATACAGCCACAGTCACTACTTTGGTTTGTATCTGTGGTTTCATTAAACTTTGTTTTTAAGCTTTTTATTGTCCTTTGACACTGGAGTGACGTCCTCCTGTGGCCATGTTTGGCCATTTCTGTAGAAATGTCCTCAAACACAAAGCAGTTGTGAAATATTCCTTCTAATTTTGTTTGCACAGTTTCAATTATTTGAGGACTGATACTTTTCTATCCTGCCAGTCAAACCCTCCTTCACCGCTGTCATTTCCTCAGCATGCATTTATAATGAATGTTGAGTTGTAAGGATGTAAAAGTCGCATGAACAGTCTGGCCTTTCAGACTGAGTCGAATTGCTGCGTATTCAAAAACAACACAACACACTAACACACCACCGTTACTGCAGTGCTGAGAATGATCCACCAACCAAATAGTACCTGATCTGTGGTGGTCCTGATTGTTAGAATACAGATGTGGGATTTGAACCCTGGACCTTTTGGTCCATAGTCCAGTACCTTAACCGCTAGGCTACCACAGACCACACTAACAAAATGTGTAGAGAGACAGATGGACTGTCATTGAGAACTACAATGTGCAGTGATCACTAAAACTTAAAGAATAAGATGTCCTCCCTGTGTCCGCATGGGTTTACTCCGGGTGCTCCGGTTTCCTCCCACAGTCAAAAGTCATGCATTAGGTTAACTGATTATGCTACATTGGGTACATCTGAGTATACATGAGTAGTTTCAATATAACCTTGAGTGTTGGTGTAACCTTGTGTGTCATTGAATGGCCATTGATGCTGAAGAGTGACGTTAAATAGACAAACCAAATAAATAAAGAATAAGCAGAATATAACCTGATAAATATAGAATGGCTACAATTTTGGCACCTACTGTTTTTTAGTTTTATTTAACGTCGTTTCAG
The DNA here is from genome assembly GCA_025084515.1 of Ancistrus triradiatus. Classification (NCBI taxonomy): domain Eukaryota; kingdom Metazoa; phylum Chordata; class Actinopteri; order Siluriformes; family Loricariidae; genus Ancistrus; species Ancistrus triradiatus. The sequence continues at coordinate 21,057 of JAJAGP010004006.1, read as the reverse complement.
CATCAGTGCCTACATTCACAACACACACAGTTACATTAACACACCTGTCATGGGCCAATTTAGTGACCGATTAACCTAATGCATGTTAAAGACTAGCTTTCAAATGTTCATCTCCTTGCCCCTGCCCACCTTTTTCTACTCTAAAATGTGAAATCTGTTCTTGCCTGTGTGAATTGGTCTGTTAGAAATGTCTGGATTTAAATGGTTTGGTTTTTACCATTTCTTGTAGATAATGTACTATAGCTTCACGAGTCACTCACCAGTCCAAAAATGGGGAATAATGCATAGAGAGAGACATGCTACCCTGCCCTATTGTTCCTGTCCTCCTCTGCTTACTCCCTCTGGTACCCATACTATTACTATGGTAATAGGATAGGGTGTCCTCTTATTGATGTCGACTGCAGAGGCTGGCTGATAGTCCTGTTCGTGCTGCTGTATTATCAGGCTTGTTAGCTGATTCATGCAAGTGCAGAGATGTAGCTTCTCATAATGGTTGTGGGCTATTTGTTTCCATTTTGTTTTAAATTTACCCCATCACTGCATATACATACTCAAGAACAATAACTTTTTTACACACAATGTTCCTCCAGTCAGTTTACATATAAATAAGTGTCTACTGTCTGATGACCAACATCTGTTTCTGGCGCTAGAGGAAGTTGTTCCTTAAGAGTTCTTTGGATGGTTAGTGCTTGAATATTTGAACATTTTTAATTAAATAATCTTCTGAAAGATATAAACTAAATTATTTACTGCTCTTTGCTAAAGGGGTTCTAAAAGCCTTTCATTGAAGACCATATATACAATAAAATGTGTCTAATGTCTGGCTATTAGCCAAAAACATGACATTTCCTTCTAATGTAGATTTTAAAAGGCATAACTGAGGTCCTGGTTTCAATCCCTGTTTGGATGTCCTCACTATGTCCGTGTGGGTTTACTCCAGGTGCTCTTGGTTCTTCCTAAAGTCCAAAGACATGCATTATGTTAATGGATAATGCTAAATTGGCCTCAACTGGAGTATATGAGCCTAGCTTCGATATAACCTTGAGTGTTGACTTAACCTTTTCTGTCATTGAATGGCCATTGATGCTGAAGAGCAACATTAAATAAACAAAAGGCATAACTGTTTTCTTAGTGCTTTTTGTTTAACCAAAGTATTGTCAGGTCACTGCTCAGGTCAACAAATATTGCATAAGCCAATGCATTCTGATCAGGTCTGTGCAAGAAGAAAGTGAAATTAAGGTACTCTGGCCCATATAACAGTCCCAGGCATTTATTCCACTTGCTCCAGCCAACAATTTGCACAAAGGTAGCCAGGAGCAGGCTTCCTCTTAGTCAGTAATACTGCCAAATGGTGAAGTAAATGGTCACTTCAGAGATTGAGTTTGGTAGTGGTGGGGTTTACATAAATTCAGCCAACACTTGTATATGGTGAGCTTCTGCCAATTGTTTAGCCAGTTCCAGTCCATGAACAATTCTAGTCCTGAGATTTCTTCCACAGTCAATTTTGATCTTTGTAGTGAGTTTACACTGAAGGACAGTCGGCACTTGGCAGCGCCATTCTTTGAGAATGTGTATCTACTTCAAGCACTTAAATAAAAGCTGAAGTAAACGCTTAAATGGCAGCTGAAGTGGGGAGAACTGAATGGTTGGAAATTTGCTATGCAGAATGTCACTCAGCTCTCAAAATGACTCAGTCTGTGTAGTGTGTGTGTGTGTGTGTGTGTGTGTGTGTGTGTGTGTGTGTGTGTGTATGTGGTTGGTGTGTGTAGGTATGTGTTAGTGTGTGTGTATATACACGTTTATTTATATATATCTATATAATATATATATATATATATATATATATATATATATATATATATATATATATAAAACTCAAATGTAACTCAAATAACAGGGTACTCTCTAAAAGACATCGAGTCATGCGATGTTCCTAAACTTAACTCTTATATCTGCCAAATGATGTACTCTACCAACTGAAGCAGCATCTTTCAAATAGCAGACAGTGGCATCATGGTTAAGGCTTTTATATTCTGAAAGGCTACAAGTTCAAATCTCAGCTCTGCCAAATCTCCATTGGTAAGCCTTTAGGCAAACCAGTGTTTATTAGTGCAAATGACTCTAGATATGGATGTCTGTTAAATTCAGTGAGTGTTTATGACCTTGATCTATGAAAATTGGTTCAGTAGTTCAGGTCGCTGACCAGAAGACTTGGGGTTAAAACTGCAGCTCCACCAAGCTGTCATTGTTGGGGGTGGCCCTAAATATCTTGGGCTGAACTTTGTCAGATTTTATACAAGTTATTTATGCCCTTACAATCTGATTGGTTGAGAAGTTATCACTATGGTGACATTTGTGATAACATTGCAGCTGTTTGCCAGGCTTTTTGTAGCATAATTTCTTGGGGCATAGTCACACTGAGCTCGGTTGCCTTGATCCATGCTGAAGTGCGGTTGTCCCCGCCCCACACTTCCTTGCTTGTTTGTACTCACACTATGCTTTAATGTAACGTGCCCGGGCACACTTCCGTCATCACAATACATGCTCATACACAGTTATACTTTGTGGCTTTTTTGGTTTCATTTTGGGAGCACTGACGCACAGCCCTCTAAAATTGATTATACATTGATTATGCAATGCGTTGTTTTTTTTTCTTCTTATCCTGCACGTATAAGTTTTTTTACAGAAACAGCTCGCGCTGTGTTCTGTGCTCCACACCACACCCTGGCGTGATGCAGACCTATCACTCTAATCAAATGAACTGTGCTTTGGGGGTCAAATGCATCCAGGGATGGAACAGGTTGCTAGTGATACATCCTTATAGCACAGTAGAGAATTGATACAGTTGCATAACAACTCATTTTATTGCAAATAACATCATGACTTTGATTATCTACGCCATCAGACTTTGGCTCGTGCCTGCGAAACGAATATCCCAAATCAGTGTGATGTTTGTGATAACACACTGCCTCGTGTTGTTGTTTAAATATCTGATGAAGGTCGTTTTTCCTTGGTTGAAGTTATTTTAGCTAGTATCATTATCTAAAGTACTGGTAAATATTTGAATTGTATTGCATTCACAAGCTGCTTTCAAATGATCCAAGGACACTGTAGGAAGATATAATAAACTAAATACATGATAAAATACTGTAAGTGTGTATGAACATGAATATCAGCATGACTGAGGAAAGAAGAGTTTTCAGTTTTATTTTTAATAAACAGAGGTGGAGAGGAACAGAGTTCCACAGACAGCGCTTTAAGCATTGCAGGAGCCAATCTCCATTGGTGTGGAAACTTGAGGGATGAACAGTGGGCAGGTATGTCAGAACAGTGGGAAGAGGCTAGAGATGTCCTCAGGGTTCATACCATGGAGTGTCTTAAAGATGAGGTGGAGTGTTTTATATCAAGCTTCAGCGTGGGGGTGAAATCCTCCCAGGGTCTAATGTAGGTCAAGACCCTTGTAACTGAATTATGAATATAATTCAACTTGATCTGTGGTGGCAAGGAGTCCATGGAAAATAGCAGTTCTGTGGTGATGGAAGAGTTTCAGCTTTATTTATAATCGACAGCATATAGCAGATACCCTTAGACAAAATGATTTCCAATTGACTAAATTTAAGGTACAATTCAACCAACTGGGGTTTAAGGGCCTTGTTCAAGGGCCAAACAGTGCCTATTTGACAGTCACCCTGCTTGTCAATAGTCAAGTTACCTCTGCCAAAACAAATGCAGAATGAGAGAAGCAGGGATGTAGTTAAGTTCTTGCAATGATACATTTCTGTCGTGATAATATAGTTTTGCAACAATCTATCAGAAATAATGATCTCTAGATTCCTGGTGCTGCAATTAGCCTGGCCTCAGTTTTGAGATTGCTTAGCCCCTTTGACATCCAGATTTTTATTAGCTTTGAGGTCAACCAGTAGGGGGTCTAGTCTGTTTAAAGGGGCAGTGTTCAAAGACTGTTTCCTGATTTTGCATCTACAGTATTTGAACAGCAGCAGGCAGGTGACTGAGCTTTGGGAATATGCCGTGGTATAACGAGTCAGGATTTTGAGTGAAAAAAAAGGATGTTCACCAGACATTACCATAGTCAGTCTTTTGGCTAATGTACTATAATGTGTATTGAAAAGTAAATGAGTCAGAGATGCAACTGAAAACAAAATTGTTAGACACATGCTAAACCTTTTTTTAATTGATGGAAATTGACTGTAATTATAGCACTGTACAGTGTCTTTGCCATTTTGACTGTTTATGGCTGCCATGTTTGTAGTTGAAAGACAGATTTTAATTTCCTATAACTTATTATAATTTTAATTTTTAAGACTTGGCCATTATAGCAAATGTCCGTTGATCAGATGGATATTAAGCAGTGCATACCTGTAGCCCAGTTGTCTGTTGGTTAGGTATGAATCGAACAATGCAAGTTCAGTAGTATCAGTGTTCAGCAGTCGTTTTGTAGTAGTGGTATGACATCTCACCAGGGATACCCCAAAATAGGAAAAGCAAGTCTTATCAGTAATGTGCAGACTTAAATCTGTCTGCTTGTTTGCTTGCTTTTAGCAAACTGCATGTACAGTAGAGCTTTACGCAAAGAGCTCTAGATAAGTTGAAGGTCAGTTTAATCTGATCAGTGGTGAGGTGAGATGAGATGATTCAGTTAGGGGTTATGTAACCAAATTGTAAGGGTCAGTCTGTTTAATCCTGAGACACCAAGTAAGTGCTTCAGAAGCAAAGCTGTCATTTATGATCTAATAGAGTATAAAATTGGAGTACAGGTAAAACACCTGCATGGGCCGGGGAGTCTTAAATTCCAGCAACACTATGATGTATCTTCCATTGCCAGACAGAAAAAATCCAGCCATGTTATGCCAAAGTCCACAAAAAATGTCTGAGATGTTTGGGCTACTCTATTTCACGCTCAGGATATTGCCAAGGCGCACCAGCTGTCTTTAGTTTTGAAATCAAACTCAACTCCATCTGTTGAACTGAATTGTTGAATCTGGCCCAGCACCAGATGGTACAAATGTTTGAAACTGGTAAAAAAAAATTTCCAGAGTATAACTTGATAGACCAGTGCTGAGACTGAGAATAGTGTTGGAATATCAGGAAGAATTTGGCAGTCAAGTGGCCCAGCTTTCAGCAGTAACAGATACCGCTGAATGTATTAATAAATCAAATGCCATATCAGGAACCCTATGTCAGAGGTATCCACATACTCACTTTATTAGGTACACCTTGGCAGTACCGGGTTCGGCCCTCTTTTGTCTAACTGCCTTAATTTTTCTTGCTGCCTTAATTTGAGACTCATTAGAGCAAGCAACATTTTTCCAATCTTCTATTGTCCAATTTTGGTGGGCCTGTGTGAACTGTAGCCACACTTGCCTGTTCTTAGCTGACAGGGGTGGTTCTCGGTGTGATCTTCTGCTGCTGTAGCCCATCCGCTTCAAGGTTCAATATGTTGTGCAACCAGCGATGCTCTTCTGCATACCTTTTTTTGGAATGAGAGGTTATTTGAGTTACTCTACAAGTCTGGCCATTCTCTTCTGACATCAACAAGACAGAGAACTGCAGCTCACTGAATTCTTTTCATTTTTTTTTGATAATTCTTTATAAAACCCTAGACATGGTTGTGTGAAAATCCCAATAGATCAGCCATTTCTGAAATACTCAGACCAGCTCATCTAGCACCAACAACCATGCCAAGTTCAAAGTCACTTTAGTTTTACAGTGGTGCTTGATAGTTTGTGAACCCTTTAGAATGTTCTATATTTCTGCATAAATATGACCTAAAACATCATCAGATTTTCACACAAGTCCTAAAAGTAGATAAAGAGAACCCAGTTAAACAAATGAGACAAACATATTATACTTGGTCATTTATTTAAAAGAAAAGCTTATGTTTGGAGAAAGGCAAACACTGCATTTCAACATAAGAACCTTATCCCATCTGTGAAACATGGTGGTGGTAGTATCATGATTTGGGCCTGTTTTGCTGCATTTGATGGAACAATGAATTCTGAATTATCAGATAATTCTAAAAGAAAATGTCAGGACATCTGTCCATGAAATGAATCTCAAGAGAAGGTGGGCCATGCAGCAAGACAACGACCCTAAGCACAGAAGTCGTTCTACCAAAGAATGGTTTAAGAAGAATAAAGTTAATGTTTTGTAATGGCCAAGTCAAAAGTCCTGACCTTAATCCAATAGAAATGTTGTGGAAGAACCTGAAGCGAGAAGCTAATGTGAGGAAAACATCAACATCCCAGAGTTGAAGCTGTTCTGTACGGAGGAATGGGCTAAAATTCCTCCAAGCCGGTGTGCAGGACTGATCAACAGTTACAGGAAACGTTTAGTTGCAGTTATTGCTGCACAGGGGGGGTCACACCAGATACTTAAAGCAAAGGGTCACATACTTTTGCCACTCACTAAAATGTAATATTGGATAATTTTCCTCAATAAATCTCATGTGTTTTAGGTCATAGTTGTATAGAAATATGGAAACTTCTAAAGGGTTCACAAACTTTCAAAAACCAATATTTCTATAGTGCTTTAATGAGCTTCAAAGTGAATGGTTGTGACAAAGGTAGAAAATTTAGTCCAAGACACATAAGGAACCTTCAGAGAAATTCATCCTTCAGGTGACACCTGCTAGCTTTTAGCATCATCTAATGTAAAGAATATAAAATTATGTTTATAATGTAAAGCTGTTCTTGCCTCAGATCTCAGGAAGTGCAAGTCTCCGGGATATCCAGAGAACATTCAATACAGCACAAAGTTTCAAATGAGTTGAACATGAAGAAAGATGTTTGAAAGTTTGTGAACCCTTTAGAATCGTCTATATTTCTGATTTTCACACAAGTCCTAAAAGTAGATAGAGAACCCAGTTAAACAAATGAGACAAATATTATGCTTGGTCATTTATTTATTGAGGAAAATGATTCAATATTACATTTTAGTGAGTGGCAAAAGTATGTGAACCTTTGCTTTCAGTATCTGGTGTGACCCCCCCTGTGCAGCAATAACTGCAACTAAACGTTTCCTGTAACTGTTGATCAGTCCTGCACACCGGCTTGGAGGAATTTTAGCCCATTCCTCCGTACAGAACAGCTTCAACTCTGGGATGTTGGTGGGTTTCCTCACACTAACTGCTCACTTCAGGTCCTTCCACAACATTTCAATTGGATTAAGGTCAGGACTTTGACTTGGCCATTCCAAAGCATTAACTTTTCTCTTCTTTAACTTTCTTGTGTGCTTAGGGTCGTTGTCTTGCTGCATGACCCACCTTCTGTTGAGATTCAGTTCATGGACAGATGTCCTGACATTTCCCTTTAGATTTCTCTGATATAATTCAGAATTCATTGTTCCATCAATGATGGCAAGCCGTCCTGGCCCAGATGCAGCAAAACAGGCCCAAACCATGATACTACCACCACCATGTTTCACAGATGGGATTAGGTTCTTATGCTGGAATGCAGTGTTTTCCTTTCTCCAAATGTAACGCTTTTCTTCTAAACAAAAAAGTTATATTATGGTCTCATCCATCTACAAAACATTCTTCCAATAGCTTTCTGGCTCGTCCACGTGATCTTTAGGAAAACTGCAGACGAGCAGCAATGCTCTTTTTGGAGAGCAGTGGCTTTCTTCTTGCAACCCTACCATGCACACCATTGTTGTTCAGTGTTCTTCTGATGATGCACTCATGAACATTAACATTAGCCAATGTGAGAGACGCCTTCATTTGCTTAGAAGTTGCCCTGGGGGTCCTCTGTAACGTCATCAACTATTACACACCTTTCTCTTGGAGTGACCTTTGATGGTCGACTACTCCTAGGGAGGGCCCACTCACACCTGATTGTCATCCCATTGATTGAAAACACCTGCCTCTAATTTTACCTTCAAATTAACTGCTAATCCTAGAGGTTCACATACTTTTGCCACTCACTAATCTGATATTGGATCATTTTCCTCAATAAATAAATGACCAAGTATACATACATACAGTGGTACCTTGGTTCTCATCATTAAATCATTCCAGAAGGCTCATCGAGTACTGAAAACGAGTACCAAATAAATTTTTCCAGTAAGGAATAATGTAAATTGAACAAAACCCATGGGCACTAAGAATTACAGTACTGTAGATGTAAAAATAAAGAAACTCGATAAACACAGTGGAGGTCTTCATTAAGCAATGAATACTATGAATTTGAATCAGTGTACTGAATCATGAAGTGAATTTCGGTTGAAAAATTGTTTTACTTAAACATAAAACGTGCCATAGTCCTAATTAGAATTACACTACTATATCTGTAATTTATTTACATCAAGTTTGAACCATTTCATTTTTTTGCGCTATTTCTTATAGCTGAGACATTGCCGTCAAAACTAAATTTAATCCACTCAGCAGAAAGTGTTCTAGTGCATAGCTTCGACATGGTGCTCACATACCAGTGCTTGGGAAAACAAAATGCTGCACAAGCAGCAATATGCAGTATTATGCAAAAGTCCTAGGCCACTACACCACCATTAGATTTCAGTTGTATAGATTTAATTGTATAATTACTTGTTTCTTTATTAGAATACATCTAGAAAATATATGGAACTTGTATGCAGTATTAATAAACTGAAAAAGCTTAAACCAGCTTCTGTAGGCTACAGTGGCAAGTATTTGGTGTGTGAAGCTTAAAAAGGAATTGTTTATATGGAAGGGTAGTAGCTAAGACACCACTTTTTGGGGAGGTCACTCTAATCACTGACCTTTGTCTGCAGAAGCCACTTTTCTGATTTTTTTTTAATATACTTTCCCCGTGTTCCTGTTTGTATCCTAAAAAAGGGGCCAAGAAGTCATTATATATGGTAATTATGCCATTGCTCACACAACAAATCTAATGGTGGCCTAAGGCTTTTGTACAGTACCGTAGCTCTGTAGCTTGTCATTTTGGGCAGAAATACTCAGATGAGAGGCGGGGTAAAAGGAGAGCAAATTTGAACTTTTTGATGAATCCAGTGTTTTCTGAACTGTGGAAAACTACTGTAGTCCTACATAATTGCGATCATTTCATTTAATTGTAATTATCTTAATTACGATTGTGTAATAATTGTGACAGCCTTATGTGAGGTATCAAGTGTTAATGTAAGAATGGCGAACAAATCAGACAAACTGTTGCTCACGCTCAAGTGTTGACAGAGTTTTAAAGGCCTTTAAATGTTGGATGGACTTGTAATAAGGCATGCAGTGAGCATGTAAAAATTTTATGGGCACTTGGATACCTTGCTGTGCTGAGAGTCCCAGATTTAGCAGATTAATCATGTTTGAGCCGAGTGGATTGCAGCCAGGGGAAATTTGTTCCTTGTGGCGATGATCCGACTGACTCATCAACTCGCCCATTAAGTATGCCACTCTAACTGTGCAGGGCAGGTTGATTGTCGTTTCTTTCACACAGCACATTAAGATTGGATGACTTGTCTCTGTCCTTCATGATCTGAGTCAGGCCCTTCTGCTTATGAGCTGTAACCAAGAAGGTCTCTGGATAATTTGAACTTTTCCTAGGGAAAATTGTCAGAGATCGAAATGTAGTTTGTGTTCTGATTTGTAGGTATTCTCATAACGCCTGAAAATTACATTTATGTCAGTTAGCAGACGCCTTTATCCAGAGCAAATTACAATTGATACAACCTTACAATCCGGGCAATTGTGGGTTAAGGGTCTTGCTCAATGACCCAACAGTGGGTGACCCTGGTCCATAGTCCATTACCTTAATCGCTAGACCACTGCAGTCCCACAGTTAGTTATGGGGTGTAATGATGCATCGCAATGCAAAAATTTCTGTGTGCATCGTAGAGATTTACAATGCCATGTGTTCTGTTTATTACACCGTCTAATGCAATTGCATTTTTCAACACCAGATGGCACAGTCATGTCATGCTTCTACATGCAATTAAATCGCCTTCTAAATCTAGGCAGACACCCTTATCCAGAGCAACTTAAAACTGATTCAATCTGAGCAATTACAGCCTTAAGCAATTATTTGTTAAGGCTCTTGCTCAAGGACCCAACAGTGTCAGCTGGGACATGGGATTTTAACCCACGTCCTTCTGGTCCATAGTCCAATACCTTAACCACTAGGCTACCACAGTCCCACCTTCTACCATTTGTAAAAGAAAGGAAAACACTGTTTTAATTGCAGCAGACTAAGGAATCTTTTTGTTAAAATTTTTATACAAAAAATATACACTTCTGAATTATTTTTCAGAAATAAATGTTTTCACTTGGTTGTTTAATACATGAAGCTACAATTTTGTTGAAGAGCATTTTGTTTACTATTATAACCTCCTGTTTCTAGTCATTTATTTTAATTGCAGGAAACTAAAGTTGTTTGTTTAAAACGAAAATGTGCACCGTTGCATCGTTTAAAAAAAAAAAGTAATCAAATCATGAACTCTGTTTCGTGATTTGAATCGTGAGCAGAGTCTATCCTAACACCATTTATTAATTAATGGCTTGAGATTGATCACATGATCGTGTTTCAATTTTGGGGTTGATCACGTGATCATTATGAATGAACTTGTATACCCTCAAGTCAAGTCAGCTGAACACTCATAGCAAATCCTATCGGTGCAGTATTGTAGTCAGCTCTCTACACTACACCATCAAACCACTGATTGAGGGGAATTTCCTTTGGGAGATTAGAATGCCTCAGTGGTTTAGGCTCTGAGACAGATAAGGTGTAAGTAAAGTGTGAGCTCAATTCCTGGCACTGTTAAGCTACCACTGGGTTTCTCTTCAAGCCCCTTCACCTTTATATGAACTGTATACTCTGGATAAAGGCATGTCTCAATCAAATTCTGTAAATGTAATCTTTTTTTTTTTTGTAAAGTTTCCATTTCTCCAGTATAGTTCTTGTAGAAGCCAGGCCTATGTGCATTGAAGATATTCTGGTAGCTAATGATAGCCCAACAATTCACACATCTACAGTGGTGCTTAAGTTTGTGAATGCTTTCGAATTTTCTATATTTCTGCATAAATATGACCTAAAACATCATCAGATTTTCACACAAGTCCAAAAAGTAGATGGAGAACCCAGTTAAACAAATGAGACAAAAATATTATACTTGGTCATGTATTTATGGAGGAAGATTATCCAATATTACATATTGGTGAGTGGCAAAAGTATGTGAATATAGGATTAGCAGTTGATTTGAAGGTGAAATTAGTCAGGTGTTTTCAATCAATGGGATGACAATCAGGTGCGAGTGGGCCCCCTGTTTTATTTAAAAAACAGGGATCTAAGTCTGCTCTTCACAACATGTTTGTGGAAGTTTATCATGGAACGAACAAAGATTTCTGAGAACCTTAGAAAAAGAGATGTTGGTGCTCATCAGGCTGGAAAAGGTTACAAAACCATCTCTAAAGAGTTTGGACTCCACCAATCTACAGTCAGACAGATTGTGTACAAATGGAGGAAATTCAAGACCATTGTTACCCTCCCCAGGAGTGGTCAACCAACAAGGATCACTCCAAGAGCAAGGCGTGTAATAGTTGACGAGGTCACAAAGGACCCCAGGGTAACTTCTAAGCAACTGAAGGCCTCTCTCACATTGGCTAATGTTCATGAGTCCACCATCAGAAGAACACTGAACAACAATGGTGTGCATTGCAGGGTTGCATGGAGAAAAAGCCACTGCTCTCCAAAATGAACATTGCTGCTCGTCTGCAATTTCCTAAAGATCACTTGAACTTTTTGGTTAATGTTTTGGAATGGCCAAGTCCTGACCTTAATCCAATCAAAATGTTGTGAAAGGAATTGAAGCGAGCAGCTAATCTGAGGAAACCCACCAACATCCCAGAGTTGAATCTGTTCTGTACGGGGGAATGGACTAATTCCTCCAAGCCGGTGTGCAGGGGGGGTGGCACGGTGACTCGATGGGTAGCATCGCTGCCTCACAGCAAGAAGGTCCTGGGTTCAATCCCAGAGTGGAGCGGCCTGTGTCCTTTCTGTGTGGAGTCTGCATGTCCTCCCGGTGTACTCTGGGTGCTCTGGTTTCCTCCCACAGTCCAAAGACATGCATGTTAGGTTAATTGACTACACTAAATTGGCATTGACTTGAGTGTATAAAAGACTTGTCTTGAGATAACCTTGTGTATGGATGTAACCTTGTGTGTCGCTGAACATGGCCACTGATGCTGATAGTGATGTTAAATAAATGAATAAATGTAAACGGTGTGCAGTGCTGATCAACAGTTACAGGAAACATTTAGTCGCAGTTATTGCTGCACAGGGGGGTCACACCAGATACTGAAAGCAAAGGTTCACATACTTTTGCCACTCAATAGTATGTAATAATGGATCAATTTCTTCAATAAATAAATGACCAAGTATCATTTAACTGGGTTCTCTATCTGCTTTTAGTTGTGTGAAAATTTGATGATGATTTAGGTCATATTTATGCAGAAATATAGAAAATACTAAAGGGTTCACAAACTTTCATACACCACTGTAAACAGTATAGGATGTCTAGAACAACACTGGGAATGTTTGAGACTGGAAGTTGAAAGTCTAGCAATATACTTAATACCCAAGGGCTCGAAGGTTCAGCTTAAATTCTAATATAACACACAGCACTATTTTTCAATATTTTCCTTATCTGTTTTAAATGCAAAGTGGAAGAAAACGTATTTATTGGCACTTTTTGTGCTCGACAAAATTAGATTTTCCAAGTATTCAGAGCACCCGTTTCACATTCTTATTCTGTATTTTATTCCGTTTAGTCATTGCATCACATTCTATGGGAGATAATAGTTAGGAGGTTTGCTGTGACTCTATCACAACGGGCTTGAAAACGCTAGGTCAAATCCTGAGTTAATCAAGTTGATGCTGCTTAGGATCACATTACAATTTCCCTTATTATGTTACTGAGAGTGTGCAATTACTCATCCATTTTCAGTTTCATTTAACATATATGGACGTTTTTTAAAATTATACTGTCTCTATGGAAACACAGTCGGTGGTCAGCCATTGCTCTGTCTGGACTCTTTGCAAGTCCTCATGCTTCTGTTATTGGAAACATTGCAAGCATAATTCTTCCCTCTCAAACTAAAGCTGTCAGGAACAGTGCTGTATAACTGAGGATTGATGAGGATCAAATACAGCAAACATGTAAGAAATGAGCTGTGCTCCTGGGGGTATGATGGCAAGCTGAATACTTTTTAAACAATGTTTAGCAATTTTATGAGCGCAGTGTACAGCATAAGGACACATTAATGGCACAGTGGCCAGACTCTGGACTCTGATGGCACAGTACTGGACTATTAGTCAAATGGTCCAGAAAATGTATTGTATGTTCATTTTGAGAAAAAAAAAATTAACAGCTTTTTTTAGGTCTAGGTAATTGCTTGAATTCAATTAGCAAATAATTAATAGTATGATATTTAATTACTAGTTATTTTATTATTAATGATATACAAGCTTGTAACAACAAGCTTGACCCCCTATGGCTCTCCTAACTGAGGAGTGAGATACCTAACCCTCATAATGACAGCAATGACAGCACAGTTGGGTAGAAATTGTTTCCTTTAACATAGCCACTATAATCAACCTGCCCCCCACTTCAAATGGTCTGGAACCTTCACTGGTTAGACCATAGTATTTCTGTTTCAAGTCAATTTTTTTTTCTTCCTAACGCTGTCAGCCTGCAAAAATGGAGGTCATTAGACAGAACAGTGACAGTTTTTACTCAATAATGGTGATTACACTTAAGGAACACCACTGGGACCTTGAACTGGGTTTTAATGGAATTTCTTAGAATCATGACAAATGTGTAGGTGACCTGTCAATATAAAGCTCTTTATAATTGCTGACGTTATAGCATTATCAAACATTTTGATCTCTAACCTCACTTTGTGGGTGATTTAGGGGTTTATTTGCCATATACCCTGAAGCCAGCTTTACAATCCCTAGCTGTTATACATAAACCTCTGGTGTGATAGAAGTTAGTCCTTAAAGGCATAGCATTAAAATCCAAAGGCCCATCCCCTCATCCCAACATGTTATTAGTTTAATCAATATTATTTCTTTATTTTATTTCTTTAATTTTAATTTAGTTCATCCTCAATAGTATTTATTTGTTCTCTCATCTTATTCAACTTTAATGAGATTTGATGCACTAGGACCTGTGGGGAGGCACTGCTGCCCCTTAACTTCTATGAAACCTGAAACAAGAGTTGAATGTTTGATCTGTGATGGGCTATCGCTCTGCACCGTTTTACTAAGAAATGCAACTGAAAACATCTCATACAGCCAATACATCTAAGATCTCATTATATGATTGTTAGAATGTTATGCTTATTCAACCTGTTTCTATTTTTAGTTCTAAAAATTAAAGTGAAAGTTTTCTCGTAATGGGCTATTTGTATTTACTGGCTTTAAGAAAAGCTTTAGTCTGTTAACAAATTTAGATCGTTTTGGCTGGTATTGCCCCTTTTGGTCTATTCCTGTTTGTTGGGGTTTTACTGATGACCCGTTTGTCTTCTGGCTAAAAATTAAAATTAAATGAGAAACTATTTTTTTCTTGCTGTCAAATGTCACGTTGTCCTAAAAATTGTTATCCAGGTTATTAAACATGGATGCAGCTACTGACCAGGTGCACATCTGATTGTATCAATCTATATTCTCAGTATTTTAGTAGTTTATTTAGGTAAGTCTTATATATAGAAGCTAAGTCTTATAAGATCTGTACCTAATACAACCTTTGAATGACATGTCTCTTCAAAGAAATATGCTGCTATGAGGCAATTTGTCCAAATAGATGTGTGTTTTTAATTTTATGCCAGTTTCATAATGCGTACCTCATGTCATCTTTTTTATTTATTTTTTTATTTTTAATTTTTTTGTCTTAGAGGCTTAAGTCTAGATGCCCCTAATCAAAATTTTGCCCACCTATTAATAATTCTTTGGGATACTCCTGGTCACAGGGCATGTTTTTATAACATGACAGATGAAATAATGACATGTTATTACTGTAACCATCACCAAATGAGTTAACATTAAACACCTAGAAAAACATGGCGATTCTATCATTGCTATCAGGAGATAGATGGGGTTGTTTTATTACAGTATCATTGTATATCATTGTTGTTTAAAAGATTTGCAGAGTAGATTATGAATTCTGTCAAGACAATTGTTTGTTTAGTGTTAGAAAACAATACACAATACAACTCGAAACATTCTAAAGAACAATGGGTCAGACAATGAAGAAACTGGAGTTCTCTTTATATTCACTGACTCTTGAACACAAGGTAAATAAGGTATACATTAGCCACCCAGCTAATTAAATTGGAGTTGGAGCAGCAATCATGTGAATGGCTCATTAGTTAAGCCTACCTGGTTTCCTTTCCCTTGGAGGAGGATCCGTGATATGCCCCATTAAAACTTGAGAGGTTACACATCAGGGTGCAAGAACTTTATTATTATATATGCATACTGTAATTCTAGTCTCACAATGCCAGAGAGCTAAAAGCTCTCATTTATAAAATTACACCTTGCCATCACTTTCTTATTTAGTTTTGTATTACCTCTAATACCCCATTGTTGAATGTTTAACCTTGGAGACCTGGGACTCTTTTTGATCCTATATGGGTGGCACCAACGGTCTTGTATACTAGCTCACCACACACTAGTCAGTATGGGATGGGTGTCTGCATGTCCTCCTCGTGTCCACGTGGGTTTACTCTGGGTGCTCCGGTTTAATCCCACAGTCTATAGACATGCAAGTTAGGTGAACTGGAGATACTAAATTGCCTGCGACTTTGTTTCAAATTGAACTTGTACTGACAAAACGTGTATATCGCTGTAATCTTGCTCCTGTCATGAATATAGCCAAGTGTCTGCTGATGTGATGTTAAAATAAACCACAAACAAGATCCACAATTACTATTCAACATTTTTACACCATTATTAACACCAGACTAAAACTCAGCTGAAATTTAAATTTCTCTTTTATTGTTAATGTTAACGGACATGACATTTAAGGTTTATTGACAAAATTAAACACAACAGATTCAAAATGAAACTATTGTGCAATAAAATAAGTTTAAACAGTGCTTACGTTTTTAAAGTTTAATGACTACATTATGTTCTGTGACAATGTTGACTGAACGTTACTATAGTCAGTCTTTTTATGCTACTGTATTGTAAATATAAAGGGTATTTTCACAAGAAAACTGCATATAAACTATACATAAATGCATCAGTGATATGGCTGAAAACACAAGTGGAACACTGCCATTCATGCAGCATCCCTAATTTATGGAAATTCACAATAATTATAGGAAATAATGTACTGTTATGGTCCTGTCTAGGGGAAAGCTGTAACACTTAAGGGAATGGTATGATGAACCTGATATTTTTGATTGACAGAAGCCAAAAAAGCATTGATAGACAGAATTACGAACAAGACGGAGGATCAGCCAGAGGAAACAGACTCTTGAATGTGAACCAGTTTATGTAGTCATAGGTTAGAGAGAATATTGCAAGTAGTGGAAGGACAAACAAAGGAGTACTACTTAAAATAGGGCAGGCACATATGCTTACGAACGCCATTTTCAGCTTGTTACAAAAAAGCAGCAGAAAGTCATGCGCACAAACACAAGTAACTTACACAAAAAGTCTTTAAACACCTCAACCTAGTTAGAACAGACTCTATTCCAACTGTGAGCAAGGAAGTCACATGACCGCTAAGGAAGTTGTGTATATATACACACATACAAATGACGAACTTTCCCTCTTAAACTTTAACGCACACCTCTGTTCATGGATCTGCAACATTGATTGGCTGTTGAGGTGGCCAACTGTTTATGGCCACAATGAGCAAAGTTACAAGATAGATTTTTATTTCCATTTATTATTTATTGTAATTTCAGACCACTAAAGTGACCAAACAACGACTGGATGGCTGTTAAACGGCACATGCCTGTAAAGATGTCTTATGTTTTGTCTTATATCTTTGTCTTGTGTCTCTGACATGTTCATAGACACAAACTTGAGTTTGTGGTTCAGTATATAAAATTGAAGTTTAAAAATGAACCACATAGGAGATATGTAGTTTTTAACTGAAACACTTGCACTGATTAATTAGGCTTTGCAGATTGTTTTTGAACACAAGGCTCAGATTGAATAACGTTTGTCTTCCCCGTCTTATAACCCGAATCCTATTTGAAATTCATTGTGAATTAATTATTGGAATACTATAACGGCTTAAGGTTAACTCCTAGTTCTTAGAGCTTTGGATCATAGAACATTGAATCATTCATGGGACTGAATAATACACATTCAATCCCATGGACATGTGAAAAAAGTGTAATGTTTACAATGCTACTTTATGTTCACAAAATAATACAAATACTTTTATTTCTTAGCTCGCACCTTGGTTTAGCACACACCTAGTTTTTGCTGATTGTAGCTGTGACCCCTAGTCTAGAGGCTATGAAACATATATTTTTAAACATCTATTGGCTATTGTCACTGTTTCTCAAGTTATAATATGCAATTTTTGCAGATATTACTTAAATCAAATAAGACAGAATAGTACGAAGTCATCTTTGAACATCACCTTCAATGTTAGTGTATGATTTGTTGTTACGGTTTCGTCTTTATCTCTCATAAACACAAAATAAGCCATTTTGCTCAAGCTAAATGGTAATCAGCCTTAAGGGTTAAATGTCATTAATCATAAATTTATTCTAACAACAACAGAAAATGGGCAAACTTTAGAAACAGTGTAGAACTGATGTAAAAATAATGGTAAAACATGAAACAGAAATGAGCTGTTTTAAAAACTTGGGCTGCTACAGCAGTGCTGCCAATCTGGAACATCCATTACACACAAGACTAGTCAAAAGTGAGGAGAGAAAAGCTCTCAGGAGAATATTTTGGATCTGTGCACATTTCCTGAGCTTCTTTCATTAACAGATGAGTAATTGGACAGACTTAGAGAATTAGAATCTTTTAAACTATGACAAAATGGGGAAAGAAATTGGGAAATAATTGAGGACAAACTAGTTTTCTCTTAGGTTTCATTTTAAGAAAAAAAAGGGGTATAAAATAATGAAAAACACCTTAAAAGCAGGTGTCAATGTTTGACTGCTAATGTGAGATGTATCTCATGCAGGTCTCTGGAATGCTTTGTTCAACCAATCCAACATTTTTTTTCTCAACACTTCACAGAAAACTGGACTGCATAAAAATGTTATTTTACTTACAGACAACAGTACTTGAATACTTAAGTGTATGCTGAAAAATATCCAATATGCTTTAAAAATTGGTAAAATAAAGATGAAATCAAGCTACGTACACCATCTATAATCAAGACCTGCTATGTGAATGTACCTTCTTCCGCAAAAAGATTGGGGTAATGTTTATTCTAGCAGGAACCTATTCATTATTTTTAATTGGTAAATCCCTACCTGGTTCCTGTATATTCAAAACTCTTCCTACTTTCAAATATCAGCATATGGTAGTTTGCATTTCCTGTGGTTGCGTGGCCCATCTGCACATCATCAAAACAAACAAACAAAAGCCTGCACTTAAACATGCTGGCATGATCGCAGACCTTTAAAGCTTAACATGATGAATTAACCAGAGATGCTGAAGTAAGATTGATAATACCTTTCAGATGTTGACACTGACTCGGTATGAACTCCCACATGTAGCTCGAGTCAAATTTGGCTCATGTCAATGATTAATCCTGGTAATAGATCCTTAAATGTCAGCATTTAATGACTTTTCCTAAAGTGACCTAAACGCTTTTTGTGTCCATTACATGCAGAGTTCTCAAACAGGGTTGAGATAAATAGAAATGCTTTTTTCACAGCAGACATGTTGCCAGATATCTTCCACTAATCGTCTCTTCTGTAACCATTATCTACAGCATGTTGCAGTTGATGTGCTAGCATCTCCTACATGGTGGATTTTGCTCTAATGTCTTTAATTTACTTTTGTAGTGTTGCTCGGTGCAACAATCATTCTTTCAGCAAGATTAACTGGACAACTGGCAACCATATTGAAGGTTATATGTTGTGTTTTTGTTTGTTTTTTGTCATATACATTTGTGAATATGTATTGAGAACTGAGAATATGTAGTGAATATACTGAATATTAGTAGTGAATATTTTTCATGTAAGTCCATGTTTGACCCTCAGGAAAATGTGCAGATAAGCCCTGACAGCTTATCAAATTGTGATTCGTGTCCTCAAAATGGGTCTTGGGAGTTTAAATCTTAAAGCTATTCGAAATTTAATGCATGGTCTGTATGATTACTGGTTTTGGGTTTGGACAAAAGACTGCAGATACACAAAAATATACTCAATGACAAAAAATTAAAGCACCCAGATAGGAATATCAGATGGCTGCAAAACTCATGTGTAATGTAGTTATCTGAGTTAGATTTTGTAGAAAGATGAGACAAAAAACGCTTCTCCAAAGAGCGGTAGAGAGAATGCATGATTTTTCACTGCTTTATTAATTTTTGAGCTAAAAATATTTACATATATATTTAAATATTTGCATATTTGAGAGGTTTGACTGAAAATACGATGTAGCGGAATACGACTACACATTAAATTGACTATTTTTCTCGACCTTTGTTTGAATGAGACTCTCACACAAAGCGGTAAATTCAAAAGGTATAACAAGTTTATTAACAACAAACAAGGCAATACCAACTGACAGTCTGAAGTAAAGGCATGTATATCACAGAGTTAAGATCAAAAAATGATGGCGAACATATATATTACAGTTTAAGATCAGAAAACAAGGTGATTCTACGTGCAACTTATCAATCGCATAGTAATTACCCAGGTGCAATGTTATGAACTAGTTTGTTACGACGCAGTGAGTTACTAGTAACACAAATTATGGTGAAACGTGAATATTATGGTGGAAACTACTTAGACGTTGAAGCGTGGTTTAACATTAAACGCAAGGTTCGAGAATCAGGGACCCAGATCAAGCCACACAAAGCGGTACTTGCCTTTTTGCTGGAGCTCACGCAAAGATGGTGAAACGGGACCGGGCCTTTGCCTGTTGTCAGAAGGCACACGGGGGAACGGCGGCGGTCTTATCTTCAGATCTGACGCGGCTGTTCGGAGAGCTTCTGGATGGTGCAGGCTCTTGGTTTCTTGGTTATTGCAGATATGCAGCCCGTGGAACCACAGATGTGTTGCGGGCCGTGCCTTCGGCTTTCTTCCCTGCTTTGGTGGTAGGGGTCTTCCGGCACTCAAATTTTTGTGTTTACGCACAACTCAGATATTTACCCTGGCCACAGGTAAAAGGTGGAGTTGACGCGTTCTTGCACCACGCGCTTCAAAAGAACACTTGGAAACTAGGAATATATGAACGTGGTTGAACTTGAAGATCTTTGTTAGTTGGTCTTTCACTACTTTCGTCGGCTTAATTTCTAATTCGGCACTCCCGAACTACTAAGACTGATGAACAAAGAAAAACTTATACGTAAAATGAAACGTAAAGAAGTCTAAAACAAAGGAAAGGAAACTTGGACAAAGGAATGAGACTCAAAACGAACTTAAGAACGAAGACACCAAGAACTAAGAATTTTAAAAAGAAAAAGACTCTAAAAAAAAACTACTACTACTGCCGCTGCTAGCCCGCGGCAAGTTTTTGTATGCGTAAGCGATCAGAGGCGGGGCAAAAGGGGTTTGCCCTAAACTTAGCCAATGAGAAGCTGATTCGGCCTCAAGTCCTTCCTCTCGTGGGCATGTCCTCCAATTTCACCATATGTTTGCTACAGAAGTTCTAACTTTGGATTAATATATTTTTACATATCTAGGATGTCTACAAGTATCACTACTTCTTCTTTCGGCTTCTCCCTTTATCAGGGGTCACCACAGCGAGTTAAACGTTTCCACCTCACCCTGTCCTCCACGTCCTCTACTCTCACCCCAACTCCCTGCATATCTTCATTTACCACAACCAAATAACTCCTCTTTGGTCTTCCTCTCCGTCTCTTGCCTGGCAGCTCCATCTCCAACATCCTCCTACCAATATG
>JAJAGP010004005.1:0-59166 GCA_025084515.1 Ancistrus triradiatus | reverse complement strand
ATATATATAGTAAGCGTTGGATTCATTATCTGCATTGTGTACCTACCTTGTGTAATTCTACTTGGGACGTGAATCCCTTGGGGACTGTGATAGCCTAGCGGTTAAGGTACTGGACCTTGGACCAGAAGGTCCAGGGTTCAAATCCCACCTCCGCCAAGCTGCCACTGTTGGGTCCTTGAGCAAGACCCTTAATCCACAATTGCTTGGATTGTAAGACTGCACCAATTGTAAGTCGCTCTGGATAAGGGCGTCTGGATAAATGCTGTAAATGTAAATGTAAATGAATCATCTCTTTATCCAAACTATCCATGCTGTATCTGCCTTTAGTCACATAGTGGCCACTTCAAGGGTTCAGATCACAAATGCACTCACCTATCACTTTATTAGTTACTCCTCCTTACTTCTTCTGCCCATCTTTATCAGTTCTACTTAACATACAGAAGTTAAATAGTGTAGTCCATCTGTTTCACTAAATACTTTCGGTGCCCATTGCTGGTGGTGGATCATTCTCAGCACTGCAGTGACACTGATATGGTAGAGTCTGTGGTGCTGAGAATGATCCACCACCCAAATAGTACCTGATCTGTGGGGTCCTGTGGGGGTCCGGACACTTAGAGAACAGAGAAAGGGGACTAACAAAGTATGTAGAGAAACAGATGGACTACAGTCTGTGATTGTAGTCATGACAGTGAGTATAGAAACATTCTCTGTTGTCTCACAGTGTGTTTATTAATGTTACAATATAAAATGAAGAGCTATTACTGAACAAAACAAACATTTAGACAATTCACTGACAGGAGGGAAGTGGATGATGATTAAGTAGATTCCCAATCCATTTGGAATGCCATCAACACATGGTACGATAAACCAATAAACACACACTCATCACAGCATTATTTCTTAGATCCTATTTAAAGATGACCATTTGTTATAGTGAGATAATATGTTAGGGTATTAAAATATCTCTTGCATTGTAGCAGGAATTTGGATAAAGCACAAAGCCGTAACTACTAAGCCACCATAATATTTTAGATCATAAAAAACACTCATTTCTTTTATTTACTTTTATTTCTGCAAAAATGTATTAAAGTGTATTAAACTTGCATCTGAATGCAACCCATTTGAAAGCAGTTTAGTTCGGTGTAATGGCCACTTCTTCAGGATACTGAAGACCTTTGGACCTTTGGGTTGCCATGCCTTTACTTCTCTGTGAATATAATAGACTAAATGTAAAATCCAGTGATTTATGAGGGTAATGATTGAGTGGCCCTGGTGTACTGTGGGTGCAGTTTAATTGGCTGGGTGAAACATCATCTTCTTTCTGCTTCACCCTGCAGCTCCACAGCCAAATTGGACCCTGAATGGATATGAAAATTCCAGACTGCCGCCTTATTTGTCTTCCCTCTTCTTAATGCTATATTGTATTCTTTACTGTGCTTCCTCCCAGTAATGAGAGATGAAACAGACTAAGGGAGGGAGTGCTTTGCTTGACTTGTTTAGAATGAAATGCCTTTGTTGTCTTATAATGCAGCTTTTTTCTCTCAGAAGTATGCTGCTGATTCTTTATTCAGGATCAACTTTGTTGTTGCAGTATGATTACTTTTGTACGGCTGTAAAGTGAAGTTGTATCAAAGCACTGTCACTGAATGTACATCTTGTTTTTTTTTTATCTATCTTTGTATATGTTTGTGTTGCTTAGCATGGGACTGCAGCCTAGGTCTGTTGTTTTAATTCAATTCAGCATTATTTATTTAGTCAACCAGTATTTTTTTACAGTTTGGGAATGGCTTCCAATAGGAGGTAATAATATAAAGGAACTTGTTTGTAACATGGGGCACCCCCGGTCTGCATCAAGTAATACAAACAACTCATCTCCCTCCCTGAGAAAACTTGACATGCATCCGCTGTTGTCCCTTTATCAACAATATACAGTGGTACCTCGGTTCTCGTCATTAATTCGTTCTAGAAGGATTGTTGAGAACCGAAAACAATGAGTACCAAGCAAATATTTCCCCATAAGCCATAATGTAAATTGAATTAACCTGTTCCAGACCCCCAGAAAATCCACACTGTATAAAGCATTATATGCATTAAGGGAGTTATATTTTACAAGTGCACAACGATTTACGAAGTGGAAATGTTCCGACAAATCCATCGTAAGTTAAATGTATCATGAACTGAGGAGTCTAATGAGTGTTTGGTAAAGCGGTCTGTATTGTGTCATAGCGGAGATATGGAAAAAAGCGCTATGATAAGTAAGTTGATGTTTAAAAATCATTAAAACTATAGCTTAAAGCTTATTTTATGATAGTGTTGAAGAATCTCATGTAATTTAGTGAGTAATGGATTGAAAGTGAAAAGTAAAAGCTTATTTACTCCGGGCTCCAGGCTCTAGCATACAGGTAGCTGCTCAGCCAACTGCAGCCTGTGTTCTGGAGCATTCAATTCCTGTTTTGCTTTTGGTTGGCTCTTATAAACTAGCCATTTTAGGACCTGTGGAGACTTATTTGCACTAAGAATACAGTACTGTAGATGTAAAAATAAAGAAGAACACAATAAACAGAGTGGAGATCTTCTCTAAGCAAGCCTATCGTGAACCTGAATCACTGAATCACTTTCGTGAATCATGAATTGAGTTTAGACTGAAACGAGCTGCACAGTTCAATTCAAAGAAGTTGAAACAAATGTGCTGAGTACCGAGCAAACGACGATGACAGAAACAAATTTTTCTAATCAATATGCTTCGAGAACCGAGTTTGACGATTTTTGAGGTGGTCGAGAACCAAGGTACCACTGTATACCTTCATGAAACACAGCTAGAGCACTTCTCCTAGGAGAAAACCTTTCTGCAGTGTCCCCATTTGTAGAGAAGAATATTTCAAGCCTCGCATGTCTTTTGTTTCCAAACTCCACTTTTTAATTGAAATTTATACAAAACTGCAACTTGTTATTGAACCAAACCAAATAAAGTGACAAATCACATTTACAGTGGAATTATTACAAGTGACATTAAATGCTTTAAATTGTTACTGTGTAGCAGCATTCATGGCTTTCAACATATTTTCTCAAAATTGCCTCTCTGCACAAAAATGTCTTTAAAACATAACCAGCTCCCTGAGAGGAAAAAAAAATGACAACTTGAACATTTACGCCTTTAATCCTTACATCTTTTCAGTCTGATGTGAATTTTCAGACTGGTGTGGGCTTGCTTTGTGCTGTAGATCTACTCAAGTCAGGGCTGCAGCTCTGAGCCTGCCAATCAGTTCATTTTCAATATCCAGCTTTGATCTGTATTTTGTCTTGATTGAGTCACTGAAGAAAAAAACCCTATCTAATTATAGGTAGGAAGGAATAATTTTGCAGTAGACCTTTGGGAAACTACCTTTTTTTTACCTTTTGCACCCCCCCCCCCCCCTGCTCTAATCTATTCTGATTCACAAATAAGAACAATCCTGGGGTGGTTTTATTTTCAGCCCCCTGGTAAATGGTTCTGCAGTATGTGCAGATATTGGTAGTGACACGCAGAGTCAAAATCCTTGGCTCTACCAGGACCATTCTATAAGAAACGGAGCTTGAAGCAACGAACCCAGAAAATCAATAAAGGACAGCAGGCAATCCAAGCCACCCCTATTTTAAAGTTGCTGACATGACATCCCATAAAAAGCACTGGCAGAAATATTTAGGGTGCACAAAAAACAGGACTTATGGGAACAGCTATTACGTCCTGGGCAGATCAGACCTTTGAACGGGTCAATAAAACACAAGGTAGTAGTTACCTTCAACCACATCACTGCAAGTAAATCTTCACATCCATGCATTTAGCAGCTGCCCTTTTCCAGAGTGATGTACAACTGTTACATTCATTCATGTTTTTATCCACTTAATCCTTGGTCAGGTCGCTGGAAATCCGGTGCCTAGCCGGCGACACGAACAACCCTAGACAGGGCACATTCATTCACAATCACTCACAAGCTAAGGCACTTTGGGAACTCATACTAATCTAACATTCATCTTTGGACTGTGGGAGGAACCGGGAGCACCCGGAGTAAAACCAGGCCACTCCACCTGGAATCAATCCCAGGACCTGCTACACACCGAGCCACCGTGCAACCCACAACTGATATATTCTTAGCAATTACAACTCTTAATTGCTCTTCCAAACAACTGTGTATAAAGGCTCAAGAACCCAACAGTGGCAGATTTGCCAAGGTGGGATTTGAACCCTGGACCTTGTGATCCATAGTCCAGTACCTTAGCTGCTAGGCTACCACAGTCCAAACATACATTGAATGTATAATGTTTTCTGATTATAAGTGGAAATGTATACAGCATACTCTGATCTAGAAATCAGATTGAGTAATCAGATAAAGAGAGCTGGATTTTACTCCAGTAATGTGGTTACTCATAGCATGTATACCAGTTACCCGATTATAATCCGTGTCAGTTTCTGTCTGTGCATGTGTGCGAGCCTTCCCCCACGGTTGCCAGGTCCGAGTCTTATAAAGACTTGGCTTTATTTGGCCTCTTTTTCCATTGAATGTAGTGTATCTTTTCTCGTTGGACCTGGCAACCCCAGGAATTAAAGTTAGCGAAACGGCAATCGAACACTTTGTGCAGACTCTGTAATGCAGTAAATACTCGAAAAATTAGATTAATTAATATTACAGTTTGAAGTTCATGTCACACTTTTCTATGAGATTATTGGCTGGTTGCAAAGTAGAAATCCAATTACTGCCTGAGTCATGTAAACCAGGAGGTTTTCTGTTATCTGATTACTCAAGCGCATGTAAGCTGATTTTTTGCAGTTATGGGATTATTAAGTGCATGTACTCTCTCTCTCTCTGACCAAGTAAATTGTTTTCAAAAATTCACTTGTCACTTTTACTACTTTACTTACGACTATTTTTCTGCATTCTTTTTTCCCAGCTACATGTTTCCATATTGATTTTGGCTTACAAATTTAAATTCCGCACAAAACTACCTCACAAAGAACGTCAATGCAAAATAAATCCAAGGGGGGAGCTTGCCGCCAAATGAACAAATATCGACTTTGAATAAACCTCAAATGTCATCTTCCCAAGGAGACCTTGACTCCACTTCAAGCTCAGTGTCATGGAGTTGAGTGTTTTGTATTATTCTCATTCTCTCTCTGTTTCCCTGTCTCTTTCTTGCGTTCTCTGGATGCACATGCAAAACAGTGCTTGGAGGACAGGAGTCCCGTGGGGTGCTGAAGAAGATCAGTGACATGCTAGAGATCATTTTGAAGAGAATTGACTCTCTCGCAAAACTCAGCAACGGCAGCAGTAGCCACAGACTGGAGGAGTTCAGCCATGCTCTGGACAGGTACACACTGTTTGTTTGTGGGGGTATGTGTGTGTGTGGGAGACTGAATCTAGCTTCCTGGTATTTGCATCCATGCTGCAGTCTCCATGGTGACAGGCACCCCCTCACATCAGGGGTTGAGAGGCTTCCTGGTGTCATGACTTCCCTTCAGCAGGGTGTCCATAGTTGGACATCAGTGGATCCTCAACAACACAGAGAAAAGCTGCTATTCAAAGCTAATAGGATAACATTGGCAAAGTATGTTCTACAGTCTTGAGGGGAAAAATGGGAGCCTAAAATTGCTAACAATGAAGTTTCTAATTGTCCTAACAACAATGACATGGTAGCATTCCACTTGTGTTTTCAGCGGTATCTCTGACAATTTACGTATCATTTGCACACGGTTTTTTTTTTTCTTGTGAAAATACCCTTTATATTTACATTAGAGTAGCATAAAATTGACAATGTGACTATGGTAATGTCTGGTCAACGTCCATTTTGTTCCTGTTGACCATATCCCAAAAACATATGAAGCTGTACAACCCCTGTAAACAAACCCTGTGGGTTAATTAGGTTGACTGGAATATGGATGACGTTAATATTTATACAGAAACATTATTTTTATATTTGTTGTTTTATTTATTTTTGTTTATGTATGTATTGTGGCCCACCACATAGTTTTTTTTTTGTTGTCCTGACTGTCCAGTTCATCTGTATTTTGAGTCTGTTCCTCAATGAACTCCTTTGGCAATTCACAAATATGTCCATACCAGTTTCATTTGCAGGGAACATTTACTATGCGCATATCTTGTCGTTAGAGTATAGTATTAGCTGCTCTTAGTTTGAAGGCAGATCCTTTTGTCTTCATCAGTGCTGCAAAGATTTTGCCTGTGGTACTTTCAAGATGATATTTCCCAAATGTGCTTGTGTTTCACAATATACGTCTATGGGAATTAATGGCGTCGTTTAGATATTTGCACTGTTTATACAACTCCTCTCAGCATACTCATGGAAAATATTTTGTGTTCACCTCTATTTTTGTTTCAACCAACTAAAAAAGGAAAGATTAGCATATGTTGTGTTTTGGGCAAAATGCTGGTCAACCAGCTGTATCATTCGAGTTGACCATCTAAACCATCTCCAGACCAGCATAACCAACTTAGACCAATATGGAACATGCAACCCTTTTGATATGCTAACTGACCTGTATACCAGCATCCAAAGCACAGCATAGTCTTTGGTCTTTGCTGGTTTTTAGCAGAGTAGTAGTAACTCAAATGTCAATAGTATTTAAAATTGCAAATAAAAGGTTAAAACAGTTGTTTACTAGCAGTGGGATGAGGTCTTTTTTACTTTTGTTGACATTGCTGGGAGTTTCTTATATGAAATACGCCCCTTATACTCTCAAAGAACTACAAAAATTACTCTGATCTTACTATGATTACTTCATTTACTAATTATAATAAGACGAAAACTTCAGCCAATTGTTTCCCTAGCCATAACTTTCTGTTAGCGTGCTAATGTAAGCTATCGAACTTCAGGTATCTGCCTTTAACGACAGCATTATGTTCTCTGAAACAGGGCACTGACCAAAATGAATGTTGACTGGACATTAGCATAGTCACATTAGTCTTTTTATGCTACTGTATTGTAAATATAAAGTATTTTTTCCACAAGAAAACTGCATGCAAATGATACGTAAATGTATCAGAGATAAAGCTGACGAGTGGAACGCCATCTATACAGCATCCCTAATGTCACTTCATTTTTAATTCATGGTAATTCACAATAATTATAACAAATACAGTAATGTACTGTTACGACACGGTCTGAGATAAAGCTGTAATACTTAAGAGCATGGTATGATGGACCTGATACTTTTGTTTGATGGAAGCCAAAAATGCATCGATAGACAGTATTACAAACAACGTGGAAGATCAGCCAGAAACAGAAACTCAACAAGTGAATGTGAACCAGTTTATATACAGTGGTGCTTGAACGTTTGTAAACCCTTTAGAATTTTCTGTGTTTCTGCATAAATATGACCTAAAACGTGATCAGATTTTCACACAAGTCCTAAAAGAAGATAAAGAGAATCCAGTCAAACAAATGAGACAAAAATATTATACATGGTCATTTATTTATTGAGGAAAATGATCCAGTATTACATATTAGTGAGTGGCAAAAGTATGTGTATGTAATTGATGCTCATCAGTCTTGGAAAAGGTTACAAAACCATCTCTAAAGAGTTTGGACTCCACCAATCAACAGTCAGACAGATTGTGTACAAATGGAGGAAATTCAAGACCATTGTTACTCTCCCCAGGAGTGGTCGACCAACAAAGATCACTCCAAGAGCAAGGCGTGTAATAGTTGGTGAGGTCACAAAGGACCCCAGGGTAACTTCTAAGCAACTGAAGACCTCTCTCACATTGGCTAATGCTAATGTTCATGAGTCCACCATCAGAAGAACACTGAACAACAATGGTGTGCATGGCAGGGATGCAAGGAGAAAGCCACTGCTCTCCAAACAGAACGTTGCTGCTCGTCTGCAGTTTGTTAAAGATCACATGGACAAGCCAAAAGGCCATTGGAAGAATATTTTGTGGATGGATAAGACCAAAATAGAACTTTTTGGTTTAAAAGAAAAGCGTTATGTTAGGAGAAAGGAAAACACTGCATTCCTGCATAAGACCCTTATCCCATCTGTGAAACATGATGGTGGTAGTATCATGGTTTGGGCCTGTTTTGATGCATCTGGGCCAGGACGGCTTGCCATCATTGATGGAACAATGAATTCTGAACTATATCAGAGAATTCTAAAGGAAAATGTAAGGACATCTGTCCATGAACTGAATCTCAAGAGAAGGTGGGTCATGCAGCAAGACAATGACCCTAACCACACAGGTCGTTCTACCAAAGAATGGTTTCGATCATTTTCTTAAAAAAAAAATGGCCATGTATAATATTTTTGTCTCATTTGTTTAACTGGGTTCTCTTTATCTTCTTTTAGGAAATGTGTGAAAATCTGATGATGTTTTAGGTCATATTTATACAAAAATATAGAAAATTCTAAAGGGTTCACAAACCTTCAAGCACCACTGTACTTATAGGTTCTATAAAATATACAGGTATTGGGGGACAAACAAAGCAGTTCTACTTAATAGGACAGGCGCATACACTTACAAATGCCATTTAGAGCTTGTTACAAATAAGCAGAGGAAAGGTATCCACACCAAAACAGCACCTTGCACAAAAAAAAAGTTTCTGAACATATCCACCGAGTTAGAACAGTCTCTAGTCCAACACATGAATGACGGACTTTTCTCGTGGATCCATAGAACTGATTGGCTGTTGAGGTGACCAGATGTTTACTGCCACAGTGTCCTGGGTTTAAAAGACAGGTTTTTATTTCCTTTTATAATTTATTGTGGTTTTTAGAACTTCGGTCGTTAACGCAAACCGACATTGACTGGATGGTCATTAAACGTTGCATACCTATAATAACCATTACTGAAAATGATGGTCTACATAAATTGAGAAATGTAACAGCAGAAAGTTAAACGATTAAATTATTGATTGTCAGTTATTAACCTAATTTGGATTATATCAACCCGTCAGACTGAAACACCATACATTATTCATTCACGCATTTACATACACACTTAATCCAATTCAGTAGAGCTGGGGCCTAACCGGTATCACAGGATACAAGGCAGGCACATACTGTACATACACACATTAAGTTGGACAGTTCAGAGAGCCCTGCACTGCTGACCTGACTCATGTCTTTGGAATCTCAAAGGAAACCAGAGAAGTCAGAGAAAACCCATATGGAAATGGGTAGAACATGCTGTATAGACTATATAGACAAAAGTTTGTGGACACCTAAAAAATCACATCTAAAACATGGGTATTAGTATGGCGTTTTGCTGTTACAACAGCCTTTGTTCTTATAAATGGACTTTCCACAAGATTTTGAAACATGACTGTGAGATCGGCTTCTGATGTTCTACAATAACTCTGGCTCACTTTTGGCATTCCAGTGCATTTTCAAGGTGCCTGATGGATTTGAGGTCAAAGCTATGTGCGAACCAACCAAGTTCTCAATCAAAGTTGGCAAACCTATTCTCTGTGGATTTTCTTGAAGTCCAGCAGACCAGAAAGTTGAACTGATTCTACTGCCACTGTTTGTTTATGGAGAATCCAGAAATGTGCTTCATATTACGGACATGTTACAAATGCGTGTTGCTGAATAGCAAAGCTCATTATTTAGAAGGGGTGTCCACAGACTTTTGTCTATATAGTGTATATTTGGTGCGCATAAATGACATGGGCTCATATTTCTTTGCATCTTTATATTCATGATGTGTCTTCTAATCGTGTTTTTGTAATCTTAGATGTATCATCATGCTGCATTTCTTTATGAAACCACAGTAAACACTGATAATCGCAAATCTTCGATCACGTTAGGAACTAAAATGCCTAGTCTTGGTCCTAATTAGATGATTTTCTCTTTATATCCGTGACTGTGTCAGAAATAAACAGTACAGAAAACAACCGAAACAGAGAAACTGATAAATGCCCATGACTTCTCCCTCTCTTGCATTCTGCGAAGGTTCAAAAGGGGCAAATTAGAGGTCAGATTGAGTGTGCACTGTTGGGAACTGATGCTCATTGGTAGAGACACACTCTCATCAGCAGAGGAACAGAGCAGTTCAGTGATGTTTAGCACTCTCTCTCCCTGGGGTGTCCGTAGGATCTTATTCATCTGAGCTATATTTCTGTACTTCAGGCAAACTTTCAAAGGAAACTGTGTAGTATTTTGCAAACATGATCTACACACAATTAGAAGAGAACATTTAGCATGTTCAGACATGCAGTACCATGCACAGGTCTTAGGCCACCATTAGAATTGTTGTTTTAGCAATGGTGTACTGACCATATATTCATATTGCTGTCGATTGGACCCAACACGTTCGAACTCAGTCCAATCTTTGTGAGCTTTAGCATATCTTAACCTTTTCATCCTGTTCCCCTAATCTGGCCCACTCCTTAATATACTCACTCTCCAGATCTTCGAGGGCACTAAATCCTCTCGTAGACTCTTTTCCTCAGCTCAAGTTCTCATTAAAGGCGATTTAAGTCAGGGGACTGGCATGGTGATGTCAAAAAAATCGATTCGTTTTGTAGGTTTAGATGCGCATTGTGGAAGATTAAACCATGACCCAGTTCTTCTTCTTTAATATCGACAGCAATTATTTTCAAAATATTTTCTAGTACTTACATACCATTATGGCATGAATCTTAAGGCTCTCAAGACCTTTGGAGGAAAGAAAAGCCCCATAACATAAGAGATCCTCCACCATGCTTAACAGTGTGAAGCAAAGGGCGATTCTAGGATCATAGATTGAGGGGTGTTGAGCACCCAATGAGACCAAGACTCCCCCTTTTCTCAAACAAAAAACCCCTGTACTATTTAAAATAGATTCTACCATTCTACCATTTCAGAGGCAAGGGGGACTTTTGTATTGTTGTGGTTCTATGTTTAAACCATAGAACATAACATTTTTTCAGCTTTCAGAGATGAACGTCTGTTTGGAAAAAACAGCTTTTTACTCTTATTTTTGGGGACCTTGCACTCAAATGTTCTAGATACGCCGATGGTGTGAAGGTTTTTTTTTCTTTTTTAGTGTAATCACCCTTTTTTACACAAAGCCACCATTAGTGTTTCTTGGCAAAATGTTCCACATTTGAGTGGTGTCTTGTGAACTCAAGAACTTACATTTGTGGTAAGATGGTGGAAAAAGCATTTCTCAGGCACTCTCCCCATTACTTTAGTGACATGGAAATGGTTTTTGAGGCAAAATATACTCGTGTCCTCTTCCAAGTTAATCACAGCTCTGAAGGCGGTACAGTGGTGCGCGGTCGCCTCACAGCTCCAGAGATCCCTGGTTCAATCCAGATCTCGGACCTCCTGTGTGGAGTTTGTATGTCCTCCCCGTGTCTGTGTGGGTTTACTCAGTGTACTCCGGTTTCCTCCCACATTCCAAAGACATGCGTTACATTACTTGGTTGCTCTAAATCGCCACAGTCTGAATGTGTATGATTAGTATCAATGAAACCTTGCTCCTGTCATGAATAGCCATTGATGCTGACTTTAAATAAACAGAAAATACAGCTCTGTGAAAAAATAATTCTGGAACTGTCTTCTGTACCAACACTACCTTAAAAAAAAGCTGTATGCTGCACCCATTACAGCAAATCTATTCACTTCCTCTACTAATAAATATCATGTGTAAGCGTATAATGTGTGTCTCTGTGTGTGTGTCTGTGTGTATCCTAAAAGGTTCCAGCCAGTGGGACTTGTTGAACGGATACAGGCCATTGCACAAAATATGTCTGACATGGCTGTCCGCATGGAGCAGATCCTGCAGCAGAGTAAGTATGCTGGCTGAGGTGCCAATACTAATTGGTTAACTGATGTAAGAATTAAGGGTTTCGGTCAGCAATCAATATTTTCTGGGATTTTGCTGATAACAATAATTAGCCGATATTTTGGCAGTCAATATCTTCGGTCTGAAGTATTCCAATAATTGAACCCACTTTCTCAACCACCTGAATTGGCATCGTGTTTTTCGCGATGAAACCGGTGACAGCATTTTTTATCTCTGGCCATCTGTTGCTTTTCTTGTCATAAGACACCTTTTGAATGATTAATTTAAACTTTGCTGTGTGTTTTTGTGCTGGTACCATGTCTGGTTTAAGGCTGTTGTGGACAACTGACTGCCGAAGTTTGTTATAATCTTCATATTCTGCACGGTGGTTAGTTCACAGACAGTGAATAAGTCATTTCTCAAGCTGTCTTTAGTGGCAACTGATTTCTGATATAGTTTGCAGATTGCTGTCTTTTGAGCAACTTCTGTCCCTTCAAAGCCGAACCACCTTTGACGACGACGTAGACCTCGAGGCTGGTGGTGTCTGTATTTTGCCTCCTGGTGCAGTTTGTTCACTCATTTTGAACTGCACTTTTAGGTAGAACGCTAGCTAGATACATGACGCAGTAAATACATGAACCCTTAAAGGCCTTTTCACGCAGAGTCTGAAACTGACGGACTGTAGGAGTGCGGAAAATTTTTTAATCTGAGCCTATTCTAATATCTGCGTTGTTCGGATGTGTTAAAATCAGGCTGACCAATCAGAGCTCGGTTGTCAGGCAGAACAGCTCATCCTGCTAGTAGCAGAGCACAAGAGCTTATATGACAAGCAACAGGCTGACTATAAAAA
This sequence comes from Ancistrus triradiatus, assembly GCA_025084515.1. NCBI lineage: Eukaryota > Metazoa > Chordata > Actinopteri > Siluriformes > Loricariidae > Ancistrus > Ancistrus triradiatus. The sequence goes on along the minus strand of JAJAGP010004005.1, from coordinate 46,557 downwards.
CACGGATATTAATATAACTGAATATAACTGAAAGGCTGGAGAATGATGGTGAAAACCTCCTTGTGACTGCATGGAACCATTTTGTTCTTTATCTAAGTGCGTTCTAGTCTGTTCATGCCCACAAAAACAGTTGCCGATGTGAAAAAGACAGGGCGAAATCTCTGTGACACATTAAGAAAAGGAAAATTAAAGAAAGCAAAAGTAAACTACGAGTTGTCAGAGTGTTTAGACAAAACAGAAAACACATCGGACTTGGTGTGAAGGCCACACTACGTTAAAAATCACGTTTTTTTCTTGCATAAGAATCATACTCCTTGTGAAAAGGACTTAAGGCATGTTTTTGACTGTTTTCTTTTGAGTGTCTGAATGGCATACTCAATAATGTCAGCTCGCACATCGTTAAATCAACAATTAAGATATTATCATAGACCACACATATCGCACAACCCTATATAGAATATATTTACACCTTGTGAGCTCCTGTGATAAGAACTATGCAGTCGGACACAGCAATTCTTGAAGGTCTGGGTTCAAATCCTGTGCTTGGCTTCCAGCTTTGAAGGTTGTAAAGGGTGATCACAAATAACAGCAAACTTCATTCTGGGCAGCAGGAGTGTGGGTCAGTGTTGACGGAGGAGGATAATGTCTCAGTGACAGCAACAACATCATCACAAACACTAACTGCAGGGAAGAACTGCTTGGGAAACATCTTATGTGTCCTGCCAGAAAAACAGGGCAATTATCCATAGAGTTGCTGTGAGTTTCTGTTGACCAGCACAATGGCCATGGCACAATGCCAAAATCTTATTAGTTTAATACTGTATTCCTTCTTCACAATCAGTATACAGTGGTATACCTTGGTTCTAGTCATTAATTTGTTCCAGAAGAACCGAAATGACGAGTACCAAGCAAATATTTCCCATAAGGAATAATGTCAATTGAATGAATCTTTTCTAGACCCACAGAAAATCCACACTGTATAAGGCATTATATGCGTTAATGGAGCTGTATTGTACAGGTGCTCCCTGATTTATGATGGGGAAATGTGAACTCAGGGTGCGAATGTAGCTGCTAAGATAACTGCAGTGTTCTGGAGCATTCAGTTCCTGTTTTGCTTTCGGTTGGCTCTTATAAACTAACATATTTAGTTGTGAATCATGAATCTTGAATCAAGTTTTGGCCGAAACGAGTTGCTTGGCTCGACTCATACAAGTTAGAAGTGCCGAGTGCCGAGAAGCGCCGAGTACAGAGCAAATGACGAGAACCGAGAAATTTTTCTAGTCAAAATGCGTCAAGAACTGATTTTGATGAGATCTGAGCCGGTCAAGAACCGAGGCAATACTGTACATCAATGTTTTGCAAGATTTCTTAATCAAGATTTGTTTTACCAGGAACATTCGTTTTTTTCCCACATTTCTTCTAATAAACACAAACCAAACAGCAAAGTTTAATGTCAAATAAGTAGAATGACAGCCAGAAGCAAGAATGGGAGAAGAATAAGAGGGCAAGAAGAGACTAGCAAAAGAAATAAAGGAATGAGAGATGCGCAGAGAATAAATAAATGAAGCTGCTAACTGCAGCCTGTGTTTCCCTTCGGTTGGCTCTCATAAGTAACCATTTTAGGAACCATGGAGACTTATTTGCACTAAGAATACAGTACTGTAGATGTAAAAATAAAGAGAAACATGATAGACACAGCAGAGATCTTCTATAAACAAGGGCTACTGTGAACCTGAATCACTTTGTACTGAATCGTGAATCATGACTCGAGTTTCGGCTGAAACGAGTCATGTGGCTCAACTCATGCAAGTTTAAGCAAGTGCACAGAGTACCGAGCAAACAACGAGAACCGAGACACATTTTTCCAGCCAAAATGTGTTGAGAACCAAATTCGACGAGTTCCGAGGTGGTCGAGAACCGAGGTACCACTGTTTTCAATGATGACTCTGGACTATGGAGCAGAAGGTCCAGGGTTCAAATCCCACCTCCACCAAGCTGCCACTGTTGGGTCCTTGAGCAAGGCCCTTAACCCACAATTGCTTGGATTGTGTCAGTTGTAAGTCGCTCTTGATAAGGACGTCTGCTAAACGCCTAGATGTAGATACAATTAATAGTATGCCTTTGTGAATGCCTGTATTTAATTATATTCAACAGGTATCTCAATCAGTCCACAAGTATCAATCTGTTGATATTTCATTTTTCCTCGCTCCACAGAAACCCTTTCCTCATTGTTGCCACTGTCAGCATCGTTGCTGTAATCAAACAGAATGACGCGTAATCCCTTTGTGTGCGATCATGTTCAGTGGAGCTTGGAAGCTTGTGAAATAAAAAACAGCCTCACTCCTTTAATTAGGCTAAGCGGGACCCAAAGCCACACACAGCAGTGGATTTTTATTAATCAAACAAAGGAGATGCTGCCAATTTCCTGCTCTACCCACCAACTCCGAGCGCAGTGGGAAAAGTAAAAAGCAAGTAGAGATGCATTTCAGTGTTCACAGACGCTCCGGAGGTCCAAGAATACACAATTTGAAAACAAAAAAAACTTGCCTTTCATTTTGACCCCTGTTTACCAACCATGCACAATGTTCTCTGTACACTGTAAAATGCTTGTCTGTGTCATATACAGGGGAGAGGGAGGGTGGTGGAATGGCAGGCCAGTGCGAAGTCCCAAAAAAGGGACCCCGGGTACCCTGACTGTTGCTAGTAAAGTTGACGTGAAGTTGACCATTTTCATGGGCATGGATTTATTACTCTTCAGTCTATCTATTTCTTCCACATTTTTAATATTCATTGGTTGGGGCTTTATTCTCTACACTTATCCATTCCTGTTCATGTGTCTTGTTCCCCATGTATATTACCCCTTTGTGTTTTGTTTTGCTGGTTACTGGCTGTCTAAAGTGTATGTGTTGTAATAAAACAAAAAAGGTGTAGGTAAGAAGAAGTGATGAACATTTACTTCCCATGTCTTACACAAACATGCACTCTCTCAGCATGGGATTTCGGTTTCCACCAACTGGATTATGGCGTATGGAGTATGATTGTGCACGCATTCAAGTTCTCTGTTGCACACTTCCATAGCCAAAAATGTGCACTTCATTTAGCTACAGTGGTGCTTTCTCTTTTAAAAAGTTTGTGAACCCTTTAGAATGTTCCATTTCTGCATAAATATGGGACCTTAAAACATTCATCCAGAATTTTCACACAAGTCCGAAAAAAACTAGATATAAAGAGAAGCCAGTAAAAACAAATGAGACAAAAAATATTATTTACTTGGTTCCATTTATTTATTGCGGAAATGATTCCAATATTTCATATTAGTAAGTGGCAAAAGTATGTGAAACCTGTTCTTCAGTAATCTAGTGTGAACCCCCCCTGTGCAGCAATAACTGCAACTCTAAACGTTTCCTGTAACTGTTGATCAGTCCTGCACACCGGCTTGGAGGGAATTTTAGCCCATTCCTCCGTACAAAAAAAACAGCTTCAGCTCTTGGGATGTGGTGGGGTTTCTCACATTAGGCTGCTCGCGCTTCAGGTTCCTTCCCACAACATTTCGAATGGGATTAAAGGTTCCAGGACTTGACTTGGCCATTCCAAAAAAACATTAACTTTATTTGATTGTAAACCAATTCTTTGGGTTGAAGATCGACTTGTGTTGCTTAGGTGGTCTTGGCTGCATGGACCCACCTTCTCTTGAGATTTTCAGTTCATGGACAGATGTCCTGGACATTTTCCTTAGAATTAATCTGATATAATTCAGGAATTCATTGTTCCATCAATGATGGCAAAAAGTCGTTCATTGGCCCAGATGCAGCAAAAAACAGGCCCCAAACCATGTTATACTACCACCACCATGTTTCAATAGATGGGATTAAGGGTCTTATATGTGGAATAAGGTGTTTTTAAGGTTCTGCAAACATCAATGCTTTTCTTTTTTAAACCAAAAAAAGTTTTAGTTTGGTTCTCAATCCATCCACAAAACATTCTTTCCAGTAAGCCTTCTGGCTTGTCCACGTGATCTTTAGCAAACTGCAGATGAGCAGCAATGTTGTTCTTTTTTGGAGAGCAGTGGCTTTCTCCTTGCAGTGCCCTGCCATGCAACACCATTGTTGTTCAGTGTTCTTCTGATGGTGGACTCATTGAACATTAACATTAGCCAATGTGAGAGCGCGCCTTTCTCTTCAGTGGCTTAGAAGTTACCCTGGGGGTTCCTTTGGGACCTCGCCAACTATTACACGCCTGGCTCTTGGAGTTGATCTTTGTTGGTCGACCCACTCCTGGGAGGAGTGGTGACAAATGGTCTGGAATATCCTCCATTTGTACACAGTCTGTATGACTGTGGATTGGTGGAGTCCAAAACTCTTTAAAACTGGTTTGTAAAACCTTTTCCAGCTTGATGAGCATCTGACAAACTCTTTTTCTGAGGGTCCTTCAGGAATCTTCCTTTGTTTAAAGCCATGATAGACTTTACACTTCCACAAACGTGTTGTGAAAGAGCAGACTTGATAGATCCCTGTTCTTTAAATAAAAACAGGGTTGCTCACTCACACTTTGATTGTCATCCCATTTTTGATTGAAAACACCTGCCTCTAAATTTCACCTTCAAAAATTAACTGGCTAATTCCTAGAAGGTTCACATACTTTTGCCACTCACTAATATGTATATTGGAATGGACATTTTCCTCAATACATAAATGACCCAAGTATTAATAATTTTTGTCTCATTTTGTTTAAATGGGTTCTCTTTTATCTACTTTTAGGGAAAACTTGTGTGAAAATGCTGATGATGTTTTAGATGCATATTTATGCAGGAGAAATATAGAAAATTCTAAAGGGTTCACTGTTCGAGCACTACTGTTATACTATCATACCTCTCAAATTACAGATTTTTTTATAGCACTGAAAAGCCAGTAAAAAAAACATAGGCATAATGAAACTATATAATGGTTAAAAAGTTTGCCCTGGAGATGAGGACTCCAGTAAATGATGGGGCAAGGAGAACAAAACTGGCACTAAAATCACAAAAAACGATGAGGAGACGGGGCAAGTGATCTGATACCAGCGATGCAGTCCCAGCAGACAGCGAAAAAACCCTGTCGAAATTCTGCTGAAGTTTAAAACTCAACGGACATAAAGGTGAACCCCGGCCTTATTGAAAGGCCTTCAAGTGCAAGAAATGCAACTGCTTTATTATGCTTTATTAAAGACCTTCAGTGGCTGCATTGCTTGAAAATGTTTTTTGCGATGTTCTGTACTAAAATGATGCTTTATACCTCCCTACATTTTTATATGTCGATTGTCGATTTTATATTGCACTTTAATTTGTAAAGCACTAGTTGAAATATTTTTATCCGCTTGTCCTTTTTGCACTACACAGGAGAGACCACCCTCCCACTGTTAAAAAAATTGACCAAGTAACTTTTACTCTGTGTAAATTTTATATCAGTTACTCTTTACTTTTACTTGTGTAGACTTTTAAACTGGTAATTTTACTTGTACTTCAGTAAAATTTTATCACAGTAATAGTATTTTTACTTGAGTAGAATACTTTAGTACTCTTTCCACCTCTGCTAGTTAGTGACAGAGATCAGTAATATAAACAAATTGCAGCAATAGAATTATTTATACTGAACATCATAGTGATTCCCAGTCAGGGGAATAAAAGAGTTAAATATCAAGGAGCCAAAGGGGAACAAACTCCATTTTCCTAATTCTTAGATGTCCACAAACTTATGTAGTTATGCTTTGCATATTCAGCCTTCACTTAATATCATCCTTCAATTCTTATATTTTAGTGGATGAGAGCCAGATGGACTTCAGACCCCTGCTACGCCTTCTATGGAGTGGATGGCTCTGACTGTTCATTCCTCATATACCTGAGTGAAGTGGAGTGGTTCTGCCCCCCACTGGCCTGGAGGAACCAAAGCATTAAACCTACCATCAGCACCACACCAAAGACGCTGGTGAGAGTACAGCAAAATCTGAAATCCATTCTGTATCGAATTATAGTGCAGTTCTTTCAGGAAGAAGTTCGAGAAGCTTAACCACAGGAGCTGAAATTGCCCATTAACTGCTAGCCGATAGAGGCAGTAAAGTGGCATGTAGGGACATAAATTGCAAGCTGAGATGTACCAACAGTTCCCAGTAATGGGACTAATGGGAGAGTGTGTTCAATTCAGTCATGCTCTTTCACTATATGACTGGCTGATCTGCTATTGGAATAACTTATTCTACTACAGACATTTAAACAAAGGATGCACACATGAATATGAAATCTGCATTTAATACAATGTGAGGATCGAGGTTTTTAGAGATAATGCATGTTATTAACTATCTTCGCAGAATATTACTAAGCACATTGAAAGTGAGGATAGAAAGATCTATGGAAATCTATGGGACCAGAGATGCAGAGAGAGAGAGAGAGAGAGAGAGAGAGAGCGAGAACGAGAGAGAGAGAGAGAGAGAGACTGATTTAAGAAGAATCTTTCCCATTAAGGCAATTCACAAAAGATTTAAAGTGATGAGATCATAAAAGGATGAACACATCTTTAGTTTCTTCAAGAATAATGGTTTGGTGTTATGCTACTCTGCACAGCAGGGTGCCTCAGAAATAAATGTGCGTGTTATGCATTTTGTAGAGCCTGTGGTGTCTATAGTGGAGTTAAACTAGGTCAGTTGGAGCAGTACACTCAGAGGCACAGCAGTTTTGCAGCTGCAGTTTCTGCGAGCGTCGAGCTCGCCGCACTTTCAAACACACTACTGTAGGTAAAATCCACCTGACACACTGAATCTCAGCCAACTTAACGAAAGCGCTAACTTACAAATAAAATCATCATAGTGAAAGAGTGCCAAAGCGAGCATTCTGATTGGTCTGTCCTTGCCCTTATGATGTTTTCTGAATCATTAATATGATTGAATGAAGACTGAATCATTAATACCAAACAGCGGCGTTTTGATGGCGTGATCAAGTTTCAACCAGCGAGGCGCTCTTTGTAAATGCAGCAAACATGTCTTCTGTATGGAATGCAGGGTGCTACAGTGCGAGCATTTTGTCCTCATTTGCTAAATGACAATGTAAATGTTCATTTGCGCCTTCTTTTTAAAGATCAACGCTGTTACTGAGTCCCCTTGCTGCTTACTTCCATGTGGGGCGCTCTCCATGACAGATTTCTAACCGGCAATGGAAGCCTAAGACTGGTTAATGAGACAGTGTACCTGGTTACTGATTGCTTCACGCCCTCTGCGCTCAGTTTTATGGGTCTGGATTTTAGTTTTTGTCGTTTTACCATTTTAACATGCACATATTTTTGAAGAAATGGGATAAGAGGAATACTAGATACTAATATGAGGACTTGCATGATAGAAAATGTATGCCCTTCTGTATGAGATCTGTGGTTTAGCACATTTAGCTGGTAACTGGGCATAAAGGAATTGATTAAAACTAGCAAGAATCAAAGGTGTTAAGATGGGAAATTTATAAAAATGAACATTTACATAGTTACATAAAAGAGCTCCTAAGGTGAAAAACTGCTAGGCGTAGGGAGGAGGACTTTTAGGAGGCTTAGGAGTTCTCTTAAGCACAGGAGAAAAATCCTGAAAGATGACGAGGCAGAAGAAATGTCCTTCAAACACTGAATAACAGTGTGTTCAATCAAATACTACAGATTAGATCGTGCAGGAATAATGTTTGTGGTTGATTTTATGAGAGATGTGCTCACATCTACCCAGCGCAACAATGCCATAATGCTCGAAATGACTGTGGTGGCCTAGCGGTTAAGGTACTGGACTATGGACCAAAAGGTCCAGGGTTCAAAGGGTGTCTGCTAAATGCTGTAAATATAAATAAAATGACTATTACATGGACAGTTATATAGATTACACATGGCAACAACCAACGTAACTGAAAAAAGCAGAGCTGCAATTTCTCCAGTTCATAGGCTTTCCAATAGATTAAGTAGGCTACAAAAATGACCAGCATGGTAAATAAATTGTTAATAAAATCAAGCAAATAAATAAAGTAAATATGCAGAAACAGCCTCTGACTGTTATTTCAAAGGCTTATGATGGGCTATACAGTATTTCCCTAATTAAGAGTGCATTTGTGTGTGTGTGAGAGAGAGAATGAGTGACAGGGCTGGCAACCAATCACAGTCTTCAAAATAATATCTAGTAACCAGGTCAACCCCTGAGATAAAAGTTCCCAGGAAAAAATGTACTATGAAATTTGACAGTAGAACCATGAAGTGGCCAAATTACCACCAAAATTCATAGTACAACTGTGAAATCTTTCATGGTCAGTTCGTAGTCCACCAAGTTTACAGTTGTACCATGAAATTTCACAGTAGAACCATGAAGTGGCCAAACTACCAAAAATTATGGTTCAAGATCCCTGACTTATTTGTTAATTAGGTAAAAACATACACTAAACAGACAAATTGAGATTATTAAAATGTTCTAAATTGATACTCCCATGCCAGGGCCGCCTGCCCATGAAAAGATATGACACGGGCCCCCTAAAAGCAATGTTCGAATACATATTTAGGGACTCCCTGTCAATCCCAGGTCATTAGGACTGTGCTTTCTCCAAACCCCCACATAGAGCACCCCGCCCCAGTTCAATTATTCACCTATATCTCCATTCACATGGCGTATCTTCCACTAGATATCAAAATCAATGCATTTTATTTAATATGACCCAAATTGTGACAGTTCTAGGTCTCACAGTGGAACAAATTAGTGGGACGGTACTGGACATGCTCTGAACCCAATACATTTGTACCTCGTCAAGGACATGCCTCTATAGGATTTGGTTTCTGGGGAAAGGAAAGTAAACTATTAAATGTTCCTGCAACCAACCCATGGACTAAACAAACCCAGGGGGGCATGGTGCATTTGCCTATGGAAAAGGTCCTTCTGCCATAGTAAACATCTGCCATGAAGGGAAGATGTGGTCGGCACAAGGGCTTAGGTAAGCCCTGCTGTCCAAACGCCCATCCACAGGAAACAGAGGAGGCCAGGGTGTGCCAAGGAAAACAATTTCCCACACTTAGTCCAGATCCTCCAGCCTAAAACGGTTGACACCCTCAGAGAAAGGATCATCGATTCATGCTGCCGGCCCACCAATGTTTTTAAAAGATCACACCCATTCCTTCAACATTGTTAATAAGGGCTTAATGGGTTAAGGTAAAAAGGTCAGGGCTCAATAAGACTCTGCAAGTGCCATGTTTGGTCCATTGAGCAAACCTAATCCACATTGTTTGCTGATATCTGAAGATTGTATCAGTTGTAGTCACTAGGATAAGGGTGACTGCTAAATGACTAAATGTAAATGTAGGCAATAACCATGTTTGAGGAAACGTTGTGAAGGAATGCTGAAAAATAAATGAAATGCAACATGATGTTGGTCTCAGGCCAAAATGGGCAATAAGAGTGTGTGAATATTAGCATTTTTACATAAAATTAAATCAAGTTTTTTACTACTGTAACTGGAGAGTAGTACTTGCACAGTTGGGACCATCGTTTGGATTGAACCCCCAAGGACGTTGAGATTTGAAGATAAAATGCTCTACAGTTTCTCCGTTTACAAATTTCTTATAACAAGGAATAGATGTAAATGAACTGTAAGTCCATACTAATCTTAAATTGGAAAAGGATTATGTATAAGGTATTATGTAGACGAAAGGAACGCCATTGAGCTTCTGTCAGTTTAATGAAAATAAAACAACAAAAAAAAAACAAATCCTTTATTATTCACTTTTCATTACCACCTCATTTTAAGGATCTTGAAATTTGTAGCCTGGTCAGGCTTCAAAAACTTTTAGTTAAGCTTTTAGATAATCAACAGGATGCTTTTTAAATGTTCAAACTGCAAGGCTTATAATGAGATTATTCTTGAAAATAGTTCCCAAATGAGAAATTTGTTATTGCAATTCAAACACTCTACCTCATTTGAACCGTACTGTAATTATTTGTCATGTACTGATGGTGAAAGAAATAATGACAATGGAAATGATGACTATAAAATTGTTATGGCAAGCAGAAAATGGAGGCAAGTGCAGTGAGCCAGTTAAGAAGCTTTATTAGAGGTAATGAGCAGAAGCATCCAAGAATCCAAAAATACAACAGTCCAAACTCAGAGGAGATATCAGTCCTACCAGGCAGTGAATCAAAAACAGGGGATCAGTAGCCGGAGTCAGGGATAATCCTCAGTAACAAACAATGTAAAGAGTGAAACTCCACAATGAGTATGACTGAGAGTGGCGATTAAATGTGATCAGCTGATGTATGTTTGGTGAGTGAAATCAGAAGGGGGGCGAACTGGAATGTGGCAGAGAGGATGTTGGATGGGGGGGCGTGTGAGCGTGAGGAGTGATGGGAAAGGGAGTCCGGAAGTGACAGCGTCAGGATTGTGACAAAATTACTGTTTAGTCGTATAAATTTTGTGTTCAAAGTATTATTAAAAGGAAATTTGTGTACTTGGCTTATTAGTCTTAAAAAACATTTCAACAACATTGCATTCGTTTTGTTTCGTTTATACAGTGGTACCTCGGTTCTCGTCATTAATTAATTCCAGAAGACTCGCTGAGTACCGAAAATGACGAGTACCGAGCAAATTTTTCCCATAAGGAATAATGTATATGGAATGAATCCGTTCCAGACCCTCAGAAAATCCACACTATATAAGGCATTATATGCATTACTGGAGTTGTATTGTACAGGTGCTCCCTGATTTACAATGAGGACACATTCCAACAAATCCGTTATAAGTTAAATGTATCATGACCCGATGAGTTTAATATTGTCTATACTGTATCATATCTGGGTCTATTATACACTTACGTTAACATACAGTTGGCCAAAACCATTAACACAAAGCTTATTTTATAATAGAATGTTGAAATGAATTGAAAGTAAAAAGTAAAACAAAACACTTGCTCTATTGGTGACCTGGGGGCGCTAGCATGGCAGCTAAGCTAACTGCAGCTTGTGTTCTGGAGGATTCAGTTCCTGTTTCCCTTTCGGTTGGCTTTTATCACTAACCTTTTTAAGACCCAAGGAACTTATATGCACTAAGAACACAGTACTGCCGATAAAAAAATAAAGAAAAGCCACGAAACACAGCACAGATCTTCTGCTGAGTGAGAACTATTGTGAATCTGAATTCACGGTGTGGACAGAATTGTGAATCATGAATCGTTCTTTGTTTCGGCTGAAACAAGTCTGTGTCTCGACTCATATAAGTTTAAGCAAGTGCGTTCAAGTTCGTCTAGGCAAACGATGAGAACCGAGACAAATTTTTGTAGTCAAAAATGCGCGAGAGAACCGATTAACGAGTTCTGAGGTCGGTGGTCGAGAACCAAGGTATCACGGTTATAGGATTTTTGACTATTTTGTTTATTTGGATCTCTTCATCTTACTTTTAGACTTGAGTAATACTGATGATGTTTAAGAATCATATTTATGCAAAAAAATATAGACAATTTCGAATAGTTCCACAAAGTTCAGCACCCACTGTAGGCCTTATATTACCAGTGGGGATAAAATCTCAGCTCCACACTCTCAGGCCGTTGAGCCAGGTCTGCAACCTTCAAGCTCTCACCTCATCTGTAGTCAGCCTGGATAAGGGTTATTGATAAATGTAACACATAATCTGCTATACTGCAATTAAAAAAAAATCCAGGTTGTATTTTAGAGCAGGGTTTCACTCTGAACCACCTAATAGTCCGCAGATGGTTACCATGTTAAGTAGATGGTTTGAGCTGGTTCTCCATCAGTACCAGAGCTTAGAGCATTGCTCTGATTTACTGAGAGGACTGCAGTTTTTTGCCAAGAGATAAGGGAAAGGAAAAAATCTAGCAAGCCTGACTTGTCAGTGTGGGGGGCACTTTCATGACAAGGCGGTTGTGTGTAGATAATAGTTTGTCATCACCAGGTTGACTTGACCTTGCTTGTCACTTTCTTTCTCTCTAGGCAACAATTCGCTCAGATATGGGTCCTTTGCTGGAGCAAGTGGGTTCAGGGAAAGAGTCTCTGAGCTTTATGAGGAGGAGGATACGCAGATTAGCCGTTCAGTGGGCTGTAGCTGCACACAGACTGCATGAGAAGCTGAGCAGCCAGCGAAGGCAGCAGAAACGGGTGAGCGTGCACAATAAGCACAATACAATTCGGTTTAGAGAGATCAAAAAGTCTCAATCAATTTTTGAATCTTTTATATAGCATACTGCGCAAACGTCTTGAGTCAGCATTAGAGTTGTTGTTTTAGTAATGATACAATGACCACCTATAACATACTGTTGACTATTAGACCCATGAATTTCAAGCTTGGATTCGTCACTCCATAATACTCTTAACCACTGATCTTCATTCCAGTCTTTGTGAGCTTTTAGCATATAGTCTTAGTCTTTTCATTGTGTTCCCCTTCTGAAGAATTGGTTTCTTGGCTGCTATCCTTTCAAAAAGACCATTTCTGAGCAAGCATCTTTGGAGGATCGTCTTGGCATCTCGATGAAGCTGCCAGTCTAAGGGGAGGTCACACTAAATACTTGTGACTGTAGCCTATACAAGCTTCTTTTTCTTTTCAGTTTTAATACTGCATACAAATTTGGTTGTATTCTAATAAAGAGACTGGGAAATAATTACATAGGCTCATTATCCTACTGCTAATACAATATTATATCTAGTCTAATGGTGGCCTAAGACTTTCGCACAGTACTGTAGCTAAAGTTTTCTAGTCCATAAACATGGTCGAAATGGAGAGATTTGGACTAACAGAGCTTATTCCAATAGGGTTGGTGCTGACAGTCAGCTGATTGTGCCTGACAAGACGGCAGAATGAGCCTCAGTAATACTGGAGTCTGTTCTTGAAGTTCTATTAAACGTGAGGAAGCATCATTTAGTGATGCGGTTAAGTCAAGTCTGTTTTCATTGGCATGATTTATAAACATTTAAATAATGGGAAAGCATATTGTGCGTCCAGAACCATGGTGAAATACTGTATAATACAACGGCCGTGTACACAAGACTACATAATGTTTGCAGAGCAGCACAGGAAGTGCAAAGGAGTACTCAGACTACACAACAGGAAGAGCATCAGGATAAACCAGAGGGTGTATTTATATAAAGCAGAACAGGCTCCAAATTGAACATGACGTAGAACCTCATACGTAGTAAGATGATACCGCGTGTAAATAACCAGTGGTGTGGGTTTCGTCTCAATTTTGGGGGGCACACTGCTCACACCCAGCTAAATGACATAATGCATGTATTTGCTATGTGTGACGTCATCACGTGGTATTTACATTTACAGTTTCAGATGGTGTCAGTCCTTGTTTTTCTTGTTGCTTCTCTCTTACTCTCTGTACAGCATACACCAGTAACTCAACCAGACAGAAATGCTGGATTGCTGCAAATCTCAGCATGCAGTTCTGTCTCGGGCAGAAATGTAAATGATTAAAGGTGTGGTATGATTAGACACTGGATTCCACAAGAGGGTGTAAAATTGCTTCTCCCGCTGCCCTATAAAAAGGCTCTCATAGGCTACTTTTGGGTAGTGTACCCCTTGGTGAGAGACCGTTGACTGCCAGACATGCCTCTATGATGGACTCGAAGAAATTTTGCCCAGTTGACAGACTTTGAAAGGTGGCACATTATTGGACTTAGAGAAGCAGGATGGTCGTTTTGATGAATTGCCTGCCATCTAAGTCATTCTGACCTAGCTGTTAGGAGATGTTGGGAGCTGTGGTTCCATGAGGGCATGCACAAGCAGTTCCTAGAGTTTCGTTGTTCACCAACCAGACACAGGTGGCACCTTCACTACACACCCCTGTCTCTGCCCGCACCATTTCCAGGTGCTTAGCAGAAGGAACCCATTACCTGTCTTGCCATTGACAGCCAGCCACCTTCGCCTTCGTTTGCAGTGGTGTCGTGAACGAGGAAGCTGGATTGCTATTAATTGGAACCGTATCGTCTTTACTGACGACTCGATGAATACACTTTCGCTCTAATGTTGTAATCACTTATATATGAGGTTTTTTTGTCAGTGAATATATGTGCTGCTCTGTCTCTCGGAGAAGAGGAGACATGTGGCGAGAACTGTGCCTCTCATTCACAGGCAGTTTGGGGATTCTTTTCTGTAGGAAATAATGGTTTTTGGACAAAAACGCTTTGTTGACGCTTTTTTAAAAATAACTCGCTAGAGGGGTTTGAAAAGTTGCTAAATATAGCAACAAAATCACTAAGTCGGCAACAGAACAGCTGTCTGTGATTGGAGAGGGTCACCCAGCACGACCTTACACATGAAAAAGCAACTCTGGCTTCCCCCTTCCACAGTACACAATCATAATAGTTTAAAAATGAGTTAAGGTCAAGAGCTGATAGATAAGTGCAAGTCCATCATGCTTGATTGGGTTTTTATAGAGAAGGATTCATAATGCAGCTCGATAATGAGCCAAATCACACCTCAAAGCTTTGTAACAACTACTTGAAGACCAAGAAGGTCAAGAAGTGCATTGACCTAGCTTTGGTTTATAGTTCCAGTGTCTCAGTCGGTAGAGCCAGCTGTTTCAAATCATATATAGTACGTGCAATGTGAAGGTTGGGTTTTATATTTGTGAAAAACCCAAGCCACTGGGGTTGCAGGTGTCAGTTCAATTGTTGTGCTGGTCCCAGGCCTGGATAAATTGGGAGGGCTGTGTGAGAAAGGATCAGGTATTCAGGATGATTCACTGTAGTGACAGCAGGAGAGATCAAGAAATAAAGAGAGAGGGAGACTTGTATTTACCGCCCAAGTCTTCTTCTTCCATCATGCCTCATTACTGGCTGGGTCATGCTACATTACAGCCTGCTTTAACGCCGACTTTGACAGTAATGGCTTCTCTGAGTTATGGAATGCTTTGGGCCACACTGCCTCCCTCTTCCTCTAACAGAGGGTTATGACTGAGCAGCGTTATAAGCAGGTAATGGGTAGAGGATCGACGACAGACACTGAAAAGAGACAACAAATACTATTACTATTAATACATTAATGCACTGTATAATTACAGTAAATGCAGATCCATATTGTCATTCTGTACTGCAGCCATTTCACCCAATTGTTTTGTTTCCATACATTAAACTGTAATTTTGGCATAAGGAAATGGACCAAAGCCAGGCTCAGAAATGTTTAGCTGACACTATTATCCAGAGCTATTTACAATTGAGCTGAGCAGTTGTAGAATGATAGCCTTGTCTCTAGGACCCAACAGTGGTAACATGGCACAGGCGGGATTTGAACTCACAATATTCTAATTAGTAGATTACAGCCTTTTGGGTATGAAAATCAATTTTAGTTCAGTTTTTATTTCAGTTTTGACCCTACAGTCACATCACAAGTTAAAATCAAATTTCAATTGGGCTTTGCACAAAGACCCAACAGTGGCAGCCAGGCATAGCTAGAGTTTGTACTTACGACACTCCAGGTAGTAGTGCAGAGCCTTAACAATTAAACCAGAGCCAAGCAGGCTGCAGCAAGGACTGTACAGTCTGAATCGATTGTAGTTTTCTCTAACTGCTGACTCAGTTTTTAATTTAAAGCATAAGTGCTTTGCTGAAAGACATAATTGCGGAATTTGGGCAGATTTGGGGTTTGAACTTACAACCTTCCAATTAGTCCAGATCCGTAAGCACTAAGCCACTACTTGACAGACTGCAGTAAGGTCTGTACAATCCATGATCTATCCTGGATACTGATACTGTCGATACTGAGACTGTGTTCATACCATTAGTAAAGGCAATTGAGCCATGTAATCTGATATGGATTAGTTGTAGTCTCATTTCCATATAAACCCAAATTTGATGGGGTTAAGGCTTAAGTGCAGTTTGCACATACTCAAGATGTCAGTGGTATTTGTCTGAGGACAGGACTGAAAGTGGTGATGTTGTATTGTTAAGGGAAATGATTGTTATATAAAAACAACTGAAATCTGTGTTTATTACTTTGACTTTTATTTCATTGCAAACAGTATGAACCTAATGTATGTCATGTTTTGTCTGAACATCCATTCCTGCATTTCAGGCCTGCAAAACATTCCAAAAATGTTGGGATGATAAAGTATTTACCATTTTGCAAATCTGCCCTTCCTTCTCACAACACTTGCAGAACCTTTTGGCACCCAGTGTTTCAGATTTAGTGTTTCAGGTGTTATTTTGCCCCATTCTTCCTGCAAACACAGGTTAAGGTGTGCAACAGTACATTGTTTCATTTCAAAACTCTCTACACATGTACCGTTTTTCTCCTCAGCCATGAATTTGTGTGCAGCATGTGGTTTTGCATTGTCTTGTTGTAAAATGCATAGACGTTGTGGACAAGATGGAATCATTTAAATGCTATCATGCATTTCAGATGAAAAAGTATTCAAATCCCTTATGTTCTTGGAGGAACATTTGTTTTTAAAAATCTCAGTAATTTCTTACGTATTTCTGGACAAACTGGAGATCATCTGCACATCTTTACTCCTCAAAGACTCAGACAAATCACAGCATTATTTACTTTTTTAACCTTGTTGCTAGTCCTAAATCGCCCTGTCATAACTGTTTTTGGAATATGGTGCAGACCTGAAATGTAGGAATGGATGTATATTGGCAAACGAAATGAAATGACCAGTGAAAACATGAAATATTTTGGTTCAAACTGTCTGAAATGAAGCAGAAGTCAAAGTAAATGTAAGAAACACGGCATTTTTCCATACAGTCCCAACTTTTTCTGATTCAGGGTTGCATTTGTTTTCTCTTTCAGGTGCTGGTGCATGTTGGTTTCCTGACCGAGGAGTCTGGTGATGTGTTCAGCCCAAAGGTGCTCAAGGGAGGGCCCCTAGGGGAGATGGTGCAGTGGGCTGACATCCTCAGTGCTCTTCATGTGTTGGGACATGACCTCAAGATCTCAGTGTCTGTCAAAGAGCTGCAAGGGTGAGTACCCTCATGCTGTTGTAGAATCCAAGCATATTGGCACCATATTGCCCATGACCTATGGACCTCTGCATTTTCAACATTGTTTCCCGCCTTTAAATTTGAAATTTAAATGACTGCATCATATTGTGGGGTGCAGTACACCACGTATTTTCATACTGCAAAACTGGCAGGGGAAAATATTTATTTTGTCGCGTACTGCGCACTACAGTCTGCTTTTAATGCCTATGAGTGGTTTTCATCGTATACCATTTTGAACACAGCTTGTGTTTGTGTAAACGGTTTCAGCACCATGGAGAGACCCTGTGGATGTTCAGGCACCATGAATAATGCTTGGTTTATGCTTCTATGAGATGCTTAAAATGAGCTTCTTTTCTGGGAGTTCGATGAGTAGGAGGCCGTTAGTGATTTATAAGGCATCCATCAAATGAAAATGCAGGGCTGTGTTTTGTTTTGTGTTTGGTTATGTTTTGCAATGCATAAAAGTCACTCATAAAAGCTTTTAAAGCTCCACTGCAAGCTAACAAAACAAAATAGGCTTGTGATTGAATATACATACACAACAAAGAAGTTGCGTGATGAAAATGGAACTGCAGTTACATAACAAATTAAATGGGGATATTAATTCACCTTTAAAAATCACCAGCTGTCAGGTCTATTCATACAAGCTTCATCCATCTAATTAAATACACTACTGGGCAAAAGTGTAAGGCCACCATTAAATTAGATATGCCATTGTTTTAGAAATGCTATAATGACCACATATAATTATTTCCCAGTCTTTATATTAGAATACAACCAGAAAATAAAGGGAATTTGTATGCAGTATTAACAGACCCAAAAAAAGACAGCTTCTAAAGGCTAGAGTGGGAAGTAATTAATGTGACCTCCATTTACACTTGAGCAGTAGAAGCATCTTGCAGCTTCATCAGGATGCGAAGTTGGTCTTTTTGGAAAGGTAACAGCTAGGAACCAATTTTTCGGAAGGGTAACAGGGTGAATAGGCTATGATATGCTAAAGCTCACAGACACTGGAATTATGATCAGTGGAAAAGAGTATTATAGAGTGACGAATCCAAGTTTGAGATTTTTTTGGGTCCAATTGCAGACAATCTGCTATACAGTCTAACCCCACCCCCCAAAAAAAATTCTGTCGCCAACTGTAATGGCAGGACGGATTCCCTTCCATGGACTTTACCTCGGAAAAACAGCCAACTCCGCCTCTCAACCTCGCCAGGCTTCAAATGTGAGAAATGTTTTGCCAGTAATGAAATTCTTCCCCGCTAAGCCGCCATGTTTCGGACCGTCAGTAGGAGGCACTTTAATAGTATTTTAAACTTGCAACACCGGATGATGTACAGCCCCTGTCTGTTTTCAGAGATGTTATTTAAGGAGGAGACTGGTCGCTGGTTGCAATATGAATGGGACTGTAGTGCAGAAGCCCAGTCCTGCCATTACAAAGAGAAAATCGGCATATTAGTAAATGTGCCATAGAGGGGGTCGGCAAGTCCTGACTCCTTTGTAGTGGCGGGATGCACATGCACAGTAGATAGAATAACCTTTTAAAAATCTTGTTTTTGTGTGTTATTTGAACCCAACAACGCAAGCACATTCTATCATTTTTGTCAGAATATACCAGCAATTCTAAATATGCATTTTAAACAGTAATTTCTCTTTCAGTTTCAGATATATACTGTAGGTCTCTTCCCATTCATAGAGATAGGAGTCTGGTCTGTATGGCTGGAACTAACTGCCCGGTGGCGGAGTAAACAGACTTATCTTATAATGACTTTGCTGTTATTCATATCAGACTGGACGTCATGCGTTTTGCGTCACAGAAACAATCATCAGTCACAGACTATTTCTCAAAATAGAGTAAATGAATAGAAACTGTACATGTACGTACATGTTATTGTATGACCAAGCGGGCTGCTCAATAAAACACATTATGTCAGCATCAGGTATGACTTATTGTAAACTCGTTACGTTGCCAAACTCGCCTCTCGCCAAAAATAGCCATGAAACAGATGTGGGTGAGATTACAAGACTGTATATGGTCATTATTATCATTGCTAAAACAACAAACCTAATGGTGGCCTAAGACTTTTGCACAGTGCTGTATCTCTTCTACCAATTGTACAGTAGTTACTGAATAGCTATTATATTATGATATATTATTATACTTATTGAAATACATATTTTAATATCAATAACTGAATAACAGATCAGGAGCTGAAGAGGATAAACTTAACACATTGGTACTTTTAGAGACTACTGCATGTCATACATTTGAAATACCTTCATCTAATTACAGCAGATGAGACAAAGCTCTTACCCACCCCTCATCCTCATCACAACTAGCCCATCACTGTGGAGGACGTCTGTTGGAGAGCGACTTTTCTGAACTGACTCATCCACATCCAAAAGCCTCTTCTGAATGAAGAATATGCTCCAGCTTTAATCTTACTAAATATTAGTTGACAACTAAATGAGCTCAGGCTCTTGTACAAGTACAATCTCTGTATAAAGCAGATTTAATACAATTGGTGGGCTATATCAGTGGTAATATCTGCACTGTTTATTATGTGCCTTGCTTTTCTTTAAACAGATAAACTATTGAGGTCAGAAAAACAGAACACTCTGTAGCTGTCAAATAAAAGCTTAAAGCACACACAGGCTTGCCCCAGTCACAGCTTCCCCTTTCATTTATCATGGTAAAATCCTTTATTTTCTGTAACTGCTGGCTCAGACTTAATAAAAGAATAATAAAAAAAAGTTATGATCTTTTTTTGTCCTGTTTTTCTGACCCAGAAGTGCCAAAAAATAAAGACAAAAATAGACAATGAAAACAGCTGTCATCGAATTGGGCACGGGGGTGTAGTGAAAGCTCCAGGAGTCAGCTATTTAAAATGAAATTATTTTCTTCTACGTCTTATACTTAATTGATAACATCACTTCAATCCCAACACACTTCTGACAGGAAAGTCTTCTCAACTGTGGAATGATGTATGACCCAAATGTATTTTTGACATTTGGCTTTAGCTTTAAAGCTCTTTATGATGACCATTATTGAGCAAGACATTTTCACAGGCTTCCAAGTCCTCTATCCATCCATCACTTAATATCCACCCCCATCCTCAGTAACTTATTTTATAGGTCACTGTATATGTCCAGATAAAAAAACGTATCATCTTAGGACATAAAAAGAACAAGGAAAGCCTGTCATAAATGCCAAAACCTCCACCCAATTATTCAATTATATTCACCCATTTATATTCAGTTATATTTAGATAACTCCTTATTTAACATTCAATGACTATTAATTACATGTATTGTTATTTTTTAAATACTGTTCTAAGTAGGCAACAGGCATCATTTCAGACAGGATCGATAGTCTCTTCTCAAGCGTCAGACTGAATGAACTGGCTAACTGAGCGTACCTTTTCTGTACTTCAGCCATTCTGTTCATCACTCCGAGAGCCAAACAAGTTGTGCAGCTTCATGCATTTTGCTGACGTATCTTATTTCATTATTGCACGTCGTTACGCTTTTTCCTACCGTGACTTGTTTTGAATATGGCAGCTGCTCTCCCATCTTTACAGAACTCGGTGTCACTGCAGTGTTGAGCATGATCCACCACCCAAATGGTCAAGTCAGATCTATTTATATAGCACTTTTTACAATGGAGCATTGTCTCAAAGCAACTTTACAAGTTTAGATTATCTCCTGATATCTACGCCCAATCCCAATTGAGCAAGCCTAGAACTGTACCTGAACTGTTGTGGCTAGACCGCTGCGTACCATTAAAAGAGTCAGTGGCAGTATGCACCAGTTTAGCCACAACAGATCAGGAACTATTTGGGTGGTGGATCATTCTCAGCACTGTAGTGACAGTGATGTGGTGGTGGTGTGTTAGTGTGTGTTGGATCAGACAGCAGTGCTTCTGGAGTTTTTAAATACCTCTGTGTCACTGCTGGACTGAAAATAGTCTATCCAAAAATGTTGAGCCACCAGCTTCCTGTGAGCACTGATGAAGGATTAGAGGATGACTAACACATGACAGACGAGTTGCTGTCTCTGACTTTACATGTACAAGGTGGAGCAATAAGATGCATTTGCACAGTGAGTCAACACAGTGTTTCAAAACTCCAGCAGCACTGCTGTATGACCCACTTATACCAGCACAACACACACTAACACACCACCACCACATCAGTGTCACTACAGTGCCGAGAATGATCCACCACCCAAATAGTTTCTGATCTGTTGTGGTTCTGTGGGGGTCCTGACTATTAGAGAACAGAGTAAAGTGGACTAAAAGTGTGTACAGAAACAGAAGAACTACAGTCTGTAACTGTAGAACTACAGCGTGCTTATATATGGTAAGTGGAACTAATAAAACAGGCAATGAATGTAGAAACAAGGAGGTGTGCCTAATAAAGTGATCGGTGAGTCCATACATACTGTGTATAGCTTTGTGTGATGCTGTAAAAAGTTTTGTTAAACACATGCAGCATAAGTGTGAGCAGACTGAACGCTGAGCAACGCTTGGCACTCCTTATAAGCATCGAGATAATAATAATGATCAGTTGTTCCCACTCAGGTGAATTACCTGTGCTGGATCTGTGCTCCACAGCACAAGAACCATGTTTGGTTTGCGGGACAGCTGCGGATTCATTTTCTATTTGATAATTAGTTTCTATCTGTGGTGGAATGCTGACACAAAGTGGGCGAAGAAACGAGCTGAGTTGAGCAGTAGTGCATCTTTGCAATGCAGCACACCAGAGAAAGAAGGGAGGAACAAGCAGAGAAAGTGATGTGATGGAAACTGTGTGTATGCAGCACAGTGCACCAGAGCTAAATGTGCTTTTAAGGTTCTGAAATATTTGCTCGCATTGTAAATCCACCAGGAAATGTTGCACTGTCACATAAGACTCTCATATAATAGTTTCTCATTCCCAGAAATGTTTGTGTGTGTGTGAGAGTAAGAGTGAGTAGGGTAAGGAGGGGCTGACTGAATCAGCTTTACAGTGAGATTCGATTCGATTTAATCCATCTTAAATAGTGAAAAAAAATCAATAAGTGGTGATCAATGTTGATATGAAATAAATCAGTGATTGGGAAACACTGCAGTATCTTGGCTATGCATATTCTTATATACACTGCCTGGCCAAAAAACACCACCTGGATTTAACTAAGCAAATATTTAAATAGTTAAAAACTATTGGATAATTACTGCATTGGTGATTATGTTTCAGCTGGCAACAAGTTATTTAACCTTAAGATGCAGTGAGTAGCTTCTAATGTGTTAAACAACCATGTCCAAAGACATCCTGTGGTCGTGGAAAAGATCAAATTGTGAAAGAGTGGTTCTGAGAGCATGAGACATCATTTTCACACATGGATTGGCCACCACAGAGTCCAGAGCTGAACCCCAATGAGAATCTTTGGGATGTGCTGGAGAAGATTTTGTGCAGTGGTCGAAATCTCCCATCATCAATACAAGATCTTGGGGGAAAACCTAAGTTTTAAACCTAACTCTGGACAGAAATCAATGTTGTGACATCGCAGAAGCTTGTGGAAACGATGCCACAGTGATGCGTGCCATAATCAAAGCTAAAGGCGGTCCAACGAAATATTAGAGTGTGTGGCCTTTTTTTTGGCCAGGCAGTGTACATTGTAATTCATGTCTGAATAACAGAAAACTAGTACGAGCAAACCACTAGACAGAAAAGAGAATCACAGTCAGAAAACAACATGGTAAGATTTTCGTTTTCGGTAAGTTTTTCGTAAGTTTGGTAAGGCAAATTTTGTAAAAGATACAAAGAAAATAATCGCTGTATTCATACTGATACCGTATTTTTCGGACCATAAGGCGCACTTAAAATCCTTTAACTTTCTCAAAAATCGACAGTGCGCCTTAAAACGGGGTGCATCTAATGTATGAATTAATTCTGGTTGTGCTTTCTGACCTAGAACCGATTGTAGATGGTACACGGCGCTCATAAATCTGTCAAAATGTTTTAGCACGGCCTTGGTAGGTTACGAAGCTTACGGCAACCGTAGTGCGCAGCATCACGGAGTAATACGGTATGTGCTTCAGCATTAGGGTACGTGCATTCATTCATTCATTTTCGAAGCGTATTTCAAACACAACGCTATCAGTCACGCAGTACAACATGGACATAGAGCAGCTGCGAGAGAATTCAACATTAACGAATCAATGGTACGGAAGTAGGGAGGAAGCAAGAAGACGTCCTGCGCCAGGTAAAAGACCAAACTGAGCTTTCCGACGGAACTTAAGAGTTTTGTTTCATTTAATGCGTATTATAACCCGGTGCGCTTTTATGTATGAAAATATACCCGTTAGAAGTTGATCTTTATAGCCCGAAAAATACGGTAAATGTTTTCATACTGATTTTTAATTAATATTCTTGTTTAAAATAATACACTATGTGCAAAATACCTAACATCTATGTAACTGTTTGGTATCTGTGTGACATTTTTATTTTTGTTAATAAATTCAAATTCAAATTACTTAATCAAAATTTTACAGGAATTTTTTTAGGTTAACATACATTTTAGGTTTGTTCTCTGCAAATGTTGAGTTAAAAATGAGTAAACTGCAATTTCTGAAGGAGCGGTCAAACATATTATGATCATACTGAGCAGTACACTTTGTGGCATCTTCCTGAGTTTTCATTTGTAACCAAGTGTACAAAGTAAACGAATGCATGATGTTCCTGTGCAGATTACTCTGATAGATCTGTACAACAACCACACAACAAACACAAACTGTGCCAACCGTGTTCGATGGCTCTGAGATTGCATTAGAGCGCGGACATATTTTCATATAGGTATAGATTTCCGGAAGCAAGTGAGCAAACGCGGAAAAGGAGAAATGCCATTTTAGCAAGTGATTAATTTAAACCAGGAACCTATATACCTATGCAAGTGAAAAACCGCATCCAAGTGCTCACAAGTAAGTTGTGTTGTTTCTATCACTGATTCTCAGCAGAAGCTCCGGATAGTTTCCATTATCGTCACTCATTTTTGTAGTCCCCATGCCGAGTCCAGAGATGACTCAGAGCTCTGAAAAGCACAGCGTGAAATCACTGATGGCGCATTTCTAATCTGAAAGACTGGGTTATTAAATGCTCCCCTGCTGGGAGTGGGTGGTGTGTGTGTGTGTGTGTGTGTGTGTGTGTGTGTGTGTGTGTGTGTGTTAGTTATCAGTTTGTTTTCTGGGGACTTCAACACTCGGAAAACATTGTCAAGTGTCACATTTTGACACATAAAATATGGGTTGTTAATGTAGTTCATAAAAGTCAGAGTGATGTAACTGACACTATGTCTTGCACTTGGAAAAGATGTTTTGTAAGATACAAGATGATAGTGAATCTTCCCTGAGAGAGCGAGAGAGAGATTCGCTCAGTTATCTTAGCTAATAGTGTGGCAAATTAATGCACCTCCAATGCTGCTGTTATTATTCTGACACTATATACACTGCAGAGCTATACCATAGTATCAAATATACTATAATACTATGATTTATTTTCAGTAATCTATCTAAACACGCAGATAAAAGGCCAGAGGCTAAAAGGCTGGCTAACTTAACATGTAGCTTGCAGTCTCATTTGACACTACAGTCTCACTAATTAATTTCATAGTACTAAATAATGTCAAATATTCAGTAGTTATCATGATTGTGTATAGGTAATGCACTCGCTGACAAAAATAAATGAATCACCCACATAGAAATGTTGGATTGCATGCAGTTATGCCTCAGGCAGATATGTAAATGATTACAGGTGTGGTCTGATTAGACACTGGGTCTTTCCACAAGAGGGCGCAAAACTGCTTCCCCAGCTGCCCTATAAAAAGGCTGTCAGAGGCTACTTTTTGGTAGTGTACCTCTTGACCTGCCTCTATGACGCACAAAAATATTTTTTGCCCAGTTGACAGACTTTGAGAGTGGGTGCATCATTGGACTGAGAGAAGCAGGATGGACGTTTCGACGAATTGCCCGCCATCTAGATCGTTCAGACCACCAGTAGAGAGGATCGTTTGGTCCACCGACAAACACGAGCAGCTGCCACAGTTTCGTTGTCCACCATCAAGACACAGCTGGCACCTTCACTACACACCCCTGTCTCTGCCATTTCCAGATGCTTAGCAGAAGGAAATTTGTCATCGCAGTGCCCATTGCATGCCATGCAATTGACAGCCAGCCACTGACGCCTTCATTTGCAATGGTGTCGTGAACGAGAAACCTGGACTTTGAGATTGGAGGTCTCGAAGTGAGCACTTCAAACCTGCCTTTGCTGTGGAGCGACACACTGGCCCAACTGCTGGTGTGATGATCTGGGGAGCCATCACATATGACAGTCAGTCACCCCATGTAGTGATATGAGGGACACTAACAATGCAGTGACATGTGCAGGACATCCTGCAGCCACTTGTTGCTGAGTCGCATCCCAAGAACACCATACCTACTGTGAAGCATGGAGTGGAAACATCATGCTTTGGGGCTGTTTTTCTGCAAAGGGGACAGCACCACTGATCCGTGTTAAGGGAAGAATGAATGGGGCCATGTATCGTGAGATTTTGAGCCAAAACCTCCTTCCATCAGTGAGAGCATTGAAGATGGAACATGGCTGGGTCTTCCAGCATGACAATGATCCCAAACACATCGCTCAGGCAATGAAGGAGCGGCTCCATAAAAAAGTATTTCAAAGTCCTGGACTGGCCTAGCCAGTCTCCAGACCTCAACCCCATAGAAAATTTGTGGAGGGAGTTGAAAGTCTGTGTTGCAAAGCAACAGCCCCAAAACATCACTGCTCTAGAGGAGATCTGCATGGTGGAATGGGCCAAAATACCAGCTACAGTGTGTGCAAACCTGGTGAAGACTTACAGGAAACGTTTGACCTCTGTCATTGCCAACAAAGGTTATGTTACAAAGTATTGAGTTGACCTTTTGTTATTGACCAAATACTTATTTTCCACCATAATTTACAATTAAAGTCTTAAAAAATCCTACAATGTGATTTCCTGGATTTTCTTTCTCATTTTGTCTCTCATAGTTGAAGTGTACCTATGATGAAAATTACAGACCTCTATTTTCTTTCTAAGTAGGAGAACTTGCACAATCAGTGGCTGACTAAATACTTTTTTGCCCCACTGTATCATCATTATATTAACACATATGAAGTTTCATTTGATTCCACCAACTCCTTCTTGTTGAGCAAAGTATCCAAACTACAGTACTGTGTCACTGATAATATCCGGTAAATGACCATTTCAGCCAAGGTCCTGTTAATCGGCGCATACCTGTAGTTTGCATATGCAGACTGTCAAACGAATAAAAAGAGAAAAATGTGTTTGTTGAAAAAGCATCTCTGAAAAGCACAAAGAGACACATTCTGGTCTGCAGACTTTCTGACCAGTGTCAAGCCATAAAAAAATAAAATGAGTCACTGCATGACGGTAGAGGTGGAAATAGATCTTCTTTTTTTAAAGAAACATCCGAGAGATACTCTCTTACACCTTTCTATTTGTACCATTTACAGTGCCTATAGAAAATCATATCTCTTTGCAATGAAAATTTAAAAACTCTTGCCTGTCTTTAGATTTGTGTTGTTGCTGAGAAATCTGGTAGGCAGAGAGATAAGAAATATCAGTTAGTTGTGTTGGCAGATCCTACACTTTAGGCTTGTTGAGCTTTTCTGTACATCTCTTGCTGTGAATAAAGAGAATTCAGGGGAGGCATAAACCAAGATGCTCTTTCACACCAGTGTTTGCTTTTATACTGTCTAACGGCAAGTTCCCTAATACGCTAAAAGATTGAGGTCAGAGAGGAGTCGAGAGTATACACGTATCGGATATTTTCTCGCAATCAGGAGAGTTTTGGCCTTTAATGTGTCTCTGAAGCTTGTAAATTCACTGGAGACAGTAAAGGCTGTTGCCATTTGCCTTAATGTCTCTTCTCTCCACTAAGCCCAGGAACGAAGATCAGGCATCAACGCTTCATCTATGAAGACAGGAAACCATGAAAAGCACAGCTTGGAAATGCTGACAACCTGTCTCTAATCTGAGTGCCTTCCAGTTATTAAATGCTCCCCTGCTGTGAGTGGGTGGTATGTGTGCGTTTCTTAAAGTCTCATCTGTTTATGTGTGGGATTTGGGGACTTTAACAGTCACTAAAATGCTGCTGTGTGCTGCATTTAGTGTCCCATTCTTACACACTGCCTACACACTTAACAAGCTAGTGATGTTGGTGTTGTTAATGAAATGATGCGGTGATGCAAGAAAAGATATGTTGTTTGTTCACAAAATGGAGTGCAGCACACATTCCAGCTAGGCTGTGCTATTTATCCTGTTCTCACTGAATAGATGGAAACGGATGAAGGTAAACCTTTGGAAGACCAATTTTTTTTCATTTGGCTTTTCCAAAAGTTTACCGTTATACATTTCTATATATTCAATAAGGAGATGATAAATGGCACAAGCCCTAGAAGAATCTCGTTGTCTTCAAAATATTTACGCTTTATTATTTTCGTTAATATTTTACAACCTCAATTCAGAAAAAGTTGGGACGGCATGGAGAATGCATTGACTTTTTTAATTTCAGAATATTTCATGCTTTGTCTCATAAACTTCATTTCATTTGTTAATAAACATCCATTCCTGCATTTCAGGCCTGCAACACGTTCCAAAAAAAAAAGCTGGGTCAGGGGCAATTTCGAAATTTCGAGCTAGTAATGAGGTTCAAAAGAAAACTTAATAATGATGTGATGTCAACAGATTACTGGAATCATGATTTGGTACAAAAGCAGTCTTTGAGAATCAGAAGATGGGCAGAGGATCTCCAGTTTGTCAACAAATGTGTGAGAAAATTATTGAAATATTTAAAAACAATGTTTCTCAAAGAAGTTTGGAAGGGATTTGCATGTTTCAGTCCTAACTTTTTCTGATTAAGCTCGTTTCGCATTGTTGACAAATGGACAGACGTCCCTGAAAAAGATATCGTCTTGAAGGCTGCTTATGTTGCTCTAATATCTCAGTGTACTTTTCTGCATTAATGCTGCCATCAAAGAAATGTAAATGATCTTTGCCAATGGCACTGACCCAACCCCACACCGTGACAGATACTGGCTTTTGAACTTGTCGCTGATAACAGTCCGGATGGTCCTTTTTGTCTTTGGTCCACAGCACACAGCGTCCATTTTTACCAACAATGATCTGGAATATTGATTCCTGTGACCACATAACATAGCACAGGCTTCATTTTTGCAAAGTGATGTTTTAAGTGGCATTTGTGAATGTAACTCCGTATTGTAGTGCTAGACAAACTTTGCCAAAGTAATCCCTTGTGGTTATATCAACTATTGATCAATGAAGGATCAGAGCTCAGAGGTGTTCAATTTTGGCTTGTGCCCTTGCCCTTTATACACCGAAATTCCTCCAGAGTCCTTGAATTGTTTAATGATATTATGCACTATAGAGGGAGAAATCCATTCCAGTCTTTCTTTGAGAAATATTGGTTTTGAATATTTCAATAATTGTTTCACACTTTTGATGACAAACTGGAGATCCTCTGCCCACGTTTGCTCCTCAAAGACTCCTTTCTTGGATACTGCTTTTGTACCAAATCATGATTACAATCACCTGTTTGAAATCATATCATTTTTTGCATCATTAGTAGCCATAAATTGCCCCCATATCAACTTTTTTTTGGAACGTATTGCAGGCCTGAAATGCAGGAATAGATGTTTATTAATAATTTAAATAAAGTAAACAAGAAAAAAAAAACATGAAATATCTTGGGTCATACCGACTGCAATGAAATAAAAGTCAAAGTACATTTAAGGAACAGTTTTTTTTTTATTACATAGAGCTGGGAGACATTAGTGGCTTAGTGGTAAGTGCTGGACTACTAATTAGATGGTTGTTAGCAAGGTTCTTGACCTTCAACTGCTCAGTTCAATTGTATGTCACTTGATAAGAGCATCGGATTGAAGTACTAAATGTCATGGGTTCAGGGGTCAGCCCAGAGCTCAGGCAATGTGTAGGGTTTGTTATAATTAGATTAACTGGTACCTCCCAAAAATGCCAGCAGGTGGACTGGCATCTCTATGGTTTGCCTGGACTAGGTCCCCAGCCAGTGTTTGCCTGACTTGACCCTGAACCCTGACTTGAAGATTCATTTGTCCATTTATAGAAATCAAACAAGCACATTAAGGACAGGTCCTTATTGGCAACATTAGACAGAACATAGTTTAGTATCTAGGTTAGTAATAAATTCCTAAAATGCCTATAAATATCTGAATTAAATGGCATGCTCCTCTGTAGTTTATTCCAGGCATGTGGATCACTATACTTCAAGCCCATATTACTCAGGTCAGAATGAGCCTGCACTCCATCAAAATGAGTGCAACGCTGACAGGAATAATTGACCTTCCATGTAATATGGAAGTGATTATTTGGAACATTATAAAGAATGTCTTCATAAATGAGTAGCTGTCAGTGACGGTGCCAGTGTCTCCTTCACTGAAAGAAGGTCAACCTCACTATAATAAGTAAAACAGATTCATAAAATATTTCAAATTCAAGAGCCAGAGAACCAGTTTTTAGCCTAGTCATAGATTTATTTCATGAACCCATTTGTTTCACAAATCTATGTATACTGGTTATTTACCAGGAAGGGGTTATGTGAAAATGCACGCTAGAATTGAAATACAGTGGTACCTTGGTTCTTGTCATTGTTTTGTTCCAGAAGGCTTGTCGAGAACCAAAAAAACGAGCACTGGACAATTTTTTTCCATAAGGAATAATGTAAATTGAATTAATTTGTTCCAAACCCCATAAAAAGCACACTGTATAAGACATTATATACAATAATGGACTTGTATCATACAGGTGCTCCCTAATTTATGATGGGAATATGTTCTGACAAGTTAAATATAACATGAACCAATGAGTTTAATGAGTGTTTGGTAGAGCGGTCTATAGTGTACCATAGCGGAGCCTATGACAAGTAACAATAAGTTACACTTACATTAACCTACAGTTGGCCAAAATCATTAAAACAAAGCTTATTTTATAATAAAGTGTTGAATAATCTCATGTAATTTAGTGAGTAATAGATTGAAATTGAAAAGTAAAAGCAATACTTACTCTACTGAACGCAGGGTGCTAGTGTAGCTGCTAAGATAACTGTAGTGTTCTGGAGCATTCAGTTCCTGTTTTGCTTTCGGTTGGCTCTTATAAACTAACATGATTCAGTTGTGAATCATGAATCTTGAATCAAGTTTTGACTGAAACGAGTTGCTTGGCTCGACTCATACAAGTTAGAAGTGCGCCGAGTACAGAGCAAATGACAAGAACCGAGAAATATTTCTAATCAAAATGCGTCGAGAACTGAATTTGATGACATCCGAGCCGGTCAAGAACCGAGGCAATACTGTCCATCAATGTTTTGCAAGATTTCTTCAATCAGATCTGTTTTACCAGGAACATTCATTTTTTCCCACATTTCTTCTAATAAACACAAACCAAACAGCAAAGTCTAATGTCAAATAAATAGAATGACAGCCAAGAAGCAAGAATAGGAGAAGAATTAAGAGGGCAAGAAGAGACTAGCAAAAGAAATAAAGGAATGAGAGATGCGCAGTGAAGATGATTATGCAAAGAAAGAAGAAAAAAAAAGAGTGGAGACAAAGAGGAGAACAAACTGTGAGAAGAAAGCAGAGAAGACATCAAGGAAAAAACCAAAGAGGAAAATGAAGCTAAAAAAGTTTAGTTTTCTGGAAGCACAACAATTTCCCTCACTTATCTTGAGTTGAGATTCATCTCTAAACTCTATTTTTGTTAACGGCGCCAAATGTACATCTTCACACCATCTGTGTATCCATTTCCAAATGTATAAACGCCTCATTGGAATTGACAACTGACTTAATAGCTCTTAAGTGACTCATTCTCTCTCTGTTCTCCTCTCTCACCGTGTCCTTGACTCTATCTAAAGTGACTCATGTTAGAAATCGACTAAAGAAGCCACCAGCCCCGACACTTTTTTTTTCTTCCAGCAATCATAGTTTCTGAAAAAACAAGGTTTCTGGGATAACAAGTTTACATATCCAGTTTCTGTCTAGCGTAACACCAGATCTTCACTTTACATACATCTTAAACATACATCCATACATCCATACATCCATTTACATACATCTGTTTTACCTCAAGGTATCCACTACTGGTGTATGTCAGTTAATATTGTCATCTTTTGTACATAGTATACTTCTCCTTTTTGTGTTTCCTTTCCTCAAAAGGCATCGGCTACTTTCCAGACTGCCACTGTAAATAAGAATCAGTTTATAATGACTCACCTGGTTAAATAAAATATCACTTAGGCAGGTGGATTGCGTCTTATAATGTTATATATATCAATGAGTCCAAATATTATGACCACCTGGTCCACAGTGTAGGAGGCATGTGTTAAACTGCCATTCACATGCATGCCTTTTTCAAAGCAGAATGCTGTTCAGAGCATCACAGTCCCTCCAGCAACTTGTCTTCTTCCCACAGTGCATCCTGGTGTCATCACCTCCCCAGGTAAATGGTGCATATATACCCAGCCATCCATGTGATGTAAAGAAAATGGGACCAGACAGCTTTCTTCCATTGCTCCAAGGTCCAGTTCCAACACTCTCATGTCTACTGTAGGGACTTTCTGACAGAGGATAGTGTTTAGGATGCTTTAACCAGACTATGCAGTGTCACACAAGGATGCTTGAAAGTCTGTGATTCCTTTAGCATTTTCTATATTTCTGCATAAATCTGACCTTAACCATAATTTGCTCAGTTCCTCCTTATGCTGCTCTCTCTCTCTCTCTCTTTGTTTCTCTGTTGTATTTACGACAAAAATATTCAGACGTGGTGTACACACGTGTAAATCTGCACTTATAAAGATCGCAGCTAAAGTTCGCTCAGCATTCAGTCTGCACACGCTGATGCCGCATGTGTAAAATAAAAACCTTGTGTTTAATAACACTTTGTGTTTAGTAAAACTGCGCCAAGTGTGTCATTACTCCTGCTCTACTACAAAATCTAATGTTTGTGGGAAGGTAATGTATGGATTAAGCAGGATCATTCATTCATTCATTCATTCATTCTCTTATCCGCTTGATCCTAGTCAGGGTTGTGGTGGCACAGGGCACAAGGCAGGAACAACCCTAGTCAGGGCGCCAATCCATCATAGGGCACATACACTCAGGACACTTTGGAAACACCAATTAACCTAACACACATCTTTGGTATGTGGCAGAAAACCGGAGTACCCGAATAAACCCACACAGACATGTGGAGGACATGCAGACTCCACACAGGTCAGGATTGAACCAGGGATCTTGGAGCTGTGAGACAACAATGCACCACCATGCCGCCAGCAGGATAATTACCTTCATAATTATAGTAATCACCTTACTGGACCACTGGCATTATCCAGACGTGTGTTCATAAATATTATTATTTTACACCAGAGCTCTGCAAGAATCATAAACAAAGTTGGATGTTTGCTAGAAGTGGCATCAGGTATGGCTGCTGCTTGACTGGAATGAAAACCTGGCAGATAATGTTACCCATGATTGCGCTAGGTGAGAAGACCTGGCAGTATGTGTACGTGTAGACTCAGGACATGAACCTCCTGCAAGCATGCTCCTGCATCCAGACTGGCTTATTTTCTTCTCATCATTTTGCTGATCCACTGTCTGCATCTGAAAATAGTCACTGAATCCTGCAGCCCCCTAGCAGTCAGTTTCTACATGGAACAAGTGAGTGTCAGCCAATCAGATTTAAGCAAAGTCACACATATTCCCTCAAGGTTGTCATCCACAGATAGTTTTTTTCCATTCAGGTGTTTTCTGCTTTAATCCTATCCTTGTTTTAACTAGTAGTATCTACATATTCAAATTCTTCCTAATTGTTCTGGAATATCTACTCATCTTATTAAATCTGCCAAGCAGAACAGCAGTTTTGGGAGTGTCTAAATAGTGTGCAAAGTGCTGCACCGTGCTGCTCATTATTAGCCATTCACACTCGCCGTGTGATATGGCACAGCTACAATCTGAAATCTATTCATTTTAACAAATGACTCTCTCTCCAGCCACGTACAATCCAGTATTGAGCGGATCATGAATTCTGCAGTGTCTGATCAGATATCTGTCCTTCAGTGGTGAGACAGGGAACCTGGCATAGTGGGAAGGAGATAAGTGGATAACGATACAGAGCAGATACAATATTACAGCTGAACACCATGATGGTAGTGGAATCAGATGATATTGATTGATGTAGAGTAGTGCTTTCTAGCATGTACAGTACTGTGCAAAAGTCTTAGGCCATCATCAGATTCGTTGTTTTAGCAATGGCATAATGACCATATATTACATATTGTCGACAGTTGGGCCTTGGAACTTTGATTAGTCAATCCATACTAAATGAGATTATATTTGTTCATTTATTTATTGAGGAAAATTATGCAGTATTACATATTAGTGAGTGGCAAAAGTAAGTGTGTAAAGTATACTTTAAAAACATTAAAGTATGACATAAATAATATTTATGGGAGTGAAAATACACATACACGTGCATCCCAGGCTGTTTTATGCCACATCGTCCAGAGTTTAAAAAAAAAAAAAAAAAACCCAGATTTTTTATTTTCTATTATAATGACTTTTAAGACATCGGTTGTTAAAGCGAACAGACGTTAATTGGATGGTCATTAAATGGCACATACCTGTAATATATTTCCTTTGACCATTTGCACAAGTTAATTGTCTCTACTTGCCTTCTTGCTTCATATCCATATACAAATCTGAACCGTACAAGTATTTTGAAGGTGTTATTGCTTTCTTACAAAAACTAAAAGCATGAGATTTCTCATCTCTTCAAAGTCTGTAGTCAAACCCTGGTACATAGCTGATTGAAATTGGTTTGGTAAATAAGGTAGAACACTAAATTCCCTACAGGGCTGCCTGTCTGCTGCTGCAACTGCCCACAAAAGCAATGCATGGCACCTCCTTGATTGGATCACTACATGCTACTCTGAGCAGTCAGAGTTTTTGCCCTAAAATCTAATTAAAATTGGCACATAATGTACAGGTACCTAGAATGTCTTGGCACTCTGAGTCATGGTTGGATAGAGTTTGGTTACAGCTGAGTTTGGTAGGTGGTAGAGGGGTTGTTTTGGAGCAGGCAAGCTTGAATTGAATGAACCTGTCTTGTAAGATCTCACTTAGACTTGGCAGGAACAAAAATGACCAATTCAGCGAGAGATGTTACTCTTTAGGGTCTCTGATTACTGTCTGTGAGGAGATTGGCATGTTAATGTAGTGTCTTTCATTTAGGTAATTCAGCTTCTTGCTTGTGGATTGTGCATGGATACATGTTTGATGCCCTGCAATGGACTGATAGATATTTCCAGGTGAAGTTCAGCACACAGCAAGAGTCCATCCAACAAATTAACAAAGATAAATGAATTAATGATGCCATTAAATTTGTATTAAAATAGTCAAGATATAGTCTATATATCTTACTCATTACTTTCAGGAAAGAGTAGATGGCCAATTATTTCTGTTATATAAGTGCTGACTGGCCAGTGGAAGGCTCCCTCCAGGGTTTGCTGTCGATGAGAAACCGCAGGATCTGGATTAATTAGAATGGACTTTGAAAATAACCTGTCAGGTGTTTTATAGCATAGTGTCAGGTCAAGAATTATGCTTACAGCATGCTTTTTGTTGCTGATACATAAATTATAGTGTAGTAACTGAGATGATTATGTAGATGATAGTGTTAACCTATATGAATTACCTAATTTTATTTAAATATCCTTTAGAAGATGTATACAGTCATATAATATGGAAATAAAAACAATACAATCTAATATATCAACAATTCTGATTGCATTCATGTTTTTTCTTTGTTGTGCATTAGAGAAGGTGGGCATTTTATTTTGTTATCCAGGGCACACTGTGCAAGCCAACCATATGTCAGAACAGATGATGTATTATGCTGGAATAATTACACTGTTGTCCATGAGTTTAGGTATTGTGTTCTTTGTGGGGAAAAATATTATAACATTAGTTGGTCTGCAGTACAACGTGAACATGTGCTTTACCACATCAATCCATAAAGCTGTATGAAGCCTGCTAGTATGGTATCTTCTGGTCATGATATTATAGATACTACTGGAGACAGTGGACTAGCCAAGGGAATTCCCAGCATTACAATAAATAAACCACCTCTATCAACAAAAAGTCATACCTCAAGTTCTACTTCTCCCTGCACCAGACCAGACCAAATATTTATTATATTCGCCTAAACCAACTCCTAACAGGATTTTAGTTAAATATTGTTCTGTAGGCTATTTATGTCTCTCTGGATATAGGTGAGAAGTAAATTATATTAATGTGAAGTAAATGTAAAATACTACATCCTGTATACAACTGACTCTACCACAATCCTGGAAAAACAAACATTCAGATAACAATTTCCTTTACAGAATCGTGCCCTTTACCGCCCATTCGATCAATGTCCATTCGCTTTAACTAAACATTCTAAAAATTGTAATAAATTATAATAAGAAATAAAAATCTGTCTTTTAACATTGCAGCTGCCTCATTCAATCGAAGGAGGTGAGCAGAACATTGTTGTTTACTCAGTCTCCGTCATATAGGCTTTATCAAAAAGTGGTTGTGTTACCAACTGTCATGCTTGGGTAGAAACCGGGAGATGAACATTAGAAGCCAGCACAGAGCAGAGATTTATTAGGAAACTGAAAAAAAAACACTGAAGAACTGAGTGCAAAGATGAAACTAAGAACTGGGCATACAGAGTCCACAAACAATCCAAAATGCAGCAAAAAGGAATGGCATGAGTAAAATTGAGCAGGGACCGAAACCATAAAACATAAGCAAACGCTGCACATAAGTGAAACATAATCAATTCATGCCAAACAAAGAAAATGCAGGGTTTACAAACTAAAGGAGACAAACTAGAAACAGCTGAAGTAAACCAGAAAGTCAGAACGTAAACAAAAGGGATGTCGTGGAGGGAGCAATGGACGCTGGGAAATGTAGTCCGGTAGGACCGTGGTCATGACACCAGCTATATATAGTAAACCCAGAATGTCTGATATTAAGCGTAAAAGCAGTGGTGGCCTTTAGATGTGACGAGATACATTAAAATGAAAGTAAGCAAGATCAAGTTTGGATCCAAAAGTTGGATGTTTAGGCTAACAATGTTGGACATACGAACTTGCCAACATGCGAACCCGTTCTCGGAATGGAATTGGTTTGTATCTAGGGGACTTGCTGTACTTTGTTGATGTTAGCCTCCTACCTGCCTGACACTTGTCTCTAAGTGGAGGGATGCAGTGATACTGGGAGATGGCCGGAACAAACTGGAAGGACAGAGTTGGAAAAAGAAAGCTACCACTGCATTGAGAAATACTTTCATCTATGGTTTCTCAAGCAGAACGTGAGTTGGCTTCACCAAGCTTGAATCCCAAATGAAAGATCAGAATTCAATTAAGGAGTAGCACAGTGTTGGTTTACGTATCCTCTCTGGTACCATCTGCTTCTGCTCCGAAACTTGAGGAGATAAAGATGCGCCAGAGTTTACCCCTCTCACTCTCTTGAGAGAGAGAGAGAGAGAGAGAGAGAGAGAGAGAGAGAGAGAGGAGCCATTTTACTGTCAGGTAATCCATGAAGAGAACTATATCACACTTCATGTGTATTGGTGTGTGTGTGTGTAAATGGATGGAAACCTAGCACGTTCCAGAAGGTTGATAGCTGCTAGTCATACTTTTAGCATGTAGAAAAGATACAGAGTGCTTCTTTTACTGGATTAGAGCCTGTCTGTGTGAGTGCCTCTATGCATCTGTAACCACATTAAATGTCCTCCGATAGTGGCACTACTGAAAAGCTCTTCCAGCAGCTCCACATTTTTTTTGCATTTGCTTTTTGCTGAGCAGGTGAACATATATTTAAAATTTCCTCAAGCTGTGCAATACCTACCATAAAGACTGTAATACATCACAGGCTACTCTGTGTGCTACGTATCAGTTCTTTCACTACATATTCCATACACACACAAAGGCTATAATAGGAGCTCTCTTTGTTCCCTAGGTTCCTTGGTGTTCCCCCAGGAAGAGGAAGCTGCCCGCTGCGAGGCCCATTGCCTTTTGACCTCATCTACACTGACTATCACGGACTACAGCAGATGAAGCAGCACATGGGACTCTCCCTCAGGAAGCACAAGTTAGTGTGTTATATTTCTTTCAGTTATACTGCTAGTTGACATGTCTGGAAGCACCCAAGACGGCTGTGCTAGTTGGCAGCTCTTGGCACTACTAGGTATATGTAGATCAAACCAGCTCTGCACTTCTAGCATTCCAACAGGCCTTCCATGTTCATCTGTCTGTCCGAACTCCTCATCGGTCGATGGCCAACTCCCTGTTGTCAGTGTCCCTATCTTAGGGTTGAGTTATAGTAGCAACTCCCAGAAGTTGAATCTGTTCATCTGGACAGTTCATTTGTGGAAGATAGCTACCCAAAAAACCTTATGTCCAGATGAACAGATTCAGCTTCTGGGATTTTCTTACCTGGATTATTGAGCATTTTGTTTACATTTTTTACAAGAAAAGTACTTCTGTATTTTGGATTGTTGTTCTTCCGAAATAAAAAAGGGTAAAGGATGATGACAGTTTTCCCTCTTTTGTTTACAATTTTAAATCTCCCTTTCTAGCCATTTCTTTTAATTGCAGGGGACTAAAGTTTTCGTACAAAAACTAATAGAAGAAAATGTACAATTGTTTTGCATTGTTTGCACTTCAAAATTAAAAATGGAATGTCTTTTATCGAATGTAAAATCAATAAATGTGAGAAAATCAAATCGTGAATCGAATTTGTGAATCGATTCATATTGGTCCAAGTTGGTTTGTGCTGGCCTGTTTATGCTTTAACTGGTGAACTCAAATGGTTTTGCTGGTCTTGCTGGTAAAGCTGGTTGACCAACATACGTTGGTCTTAGCTGGGTTTTGGTTAGCAGTGAAATGTAGCCAAAATGGTGAATCTTCTCTTGTTTACTACAAACACTGCAGTAATGAGAGTCTGTTTTATGAAAAAGGTTTGGAAATAAAATCACTTTCAAAATGATGATAGTGAAATCACATTAGGTTTGACAAGTCTGGTATTGTTATTATCAGTCATTTAAATCTAAAAAAAAATCAGTTACCTTATCTGATTAAAATGAATACATCCTTCACATCGTATGTAACATTTGATACCTAGGGAAGATAGCAATACCATAAATCCATAAACTGTACTGCAGCTCACCATCATTTACTCCCTAGTGAACTAACTAACAGTACAATAAGCTAAGTAACTTCTACGTTAAGCCAAAAACAGTTCTTCGGCAATCCTCAAAGTAGCTCTGAGTAATGTGATCTTAAACAGCGCCTTATTCATTATAAATAATATTTGTACAAATCCTGCGAGAAGTACTTCATGCATAAGGCATGGGAGTTATTGTAATTCTTGATAACTGAATTAGAGGCTGTCTGTGAGATAATGGGATTGTGAAAAGAAAAAAAAAATGTCTCCAGAAGATAAAGCATGGGTACGATGTAATAAATCTATTTAGGTTTTAGATTCAGGCTCACATTTAATTTTCTCTCTAATGCTAAGGGTATGCCTTAACTCAAAATTAATCAACACAGCTTTAAGCAGAGAGAATATTAAAAGTAAGTTTATTTTGGTGACTAGGCTAGGAATTTCTTCAATGTCCCCCTCTGGACACAGGATGATGCTTAATGGAAAAAACATAATTACAAAACACAGCGGGTGTCAGATTAACTACAACAAAAATGAGAAACAAGAATAGGACATGTGGACCATAAGAATAGTGCGGGTCCAAAAAAGGACAGCATTGGGAGGGGGAGACTATGGACACAAGGCGTGTGCGAGTAAAAAAATAAAGGAACATCATTTAAGCAGTAAATTGTGTGTGTCAGGACTCGCGGGGGCGATAGGACATTGACGCGTTACTAAGTGGGGTGCGCAACCCCTCATGGAACAGCAGGGGGATGAAAGTGCGTAATGGGTAAAACTGGGTGACGAGGCTAAGGAATGTGGTAGCAAACAAACTGAGCTGGACACGGCATTTGATGCTTAACTGGACGAAGAAAAATCATAATTACAAAACAAGAATAGGCGGGTGGTCATATTAACTACAAACAAAAATGAAAACCAGAATATGGACAAAAATGGGTGGACTCAATAAAGAATAGTGCGGGTTCCAAAACAGGACAGCCATTAGTAGAAATCAGATCATTATCACAATACAGTCCCGCAGTCTTAGGTCCTTTTTTTTTTTCCACAGTAAAATCAATAAATGTTAATATTCGCATTACACCTCAACTGAAACATAAACTAGACGAGGGACACAGTCCCAACGTGTACAGCTAGTGCGCAGCGATAGAGGAGGAGAGAGACACAAGTACAAACGAGAATACGGTGGGTCCAAGAGTGACAACACTAGGCTAAGCAATCACAATAAAGTAACAGAAAATGAACCAGGGTCATAATGACAGAAGAGATGACACGTAGGTAAAACATTTATTAAGAAGAGCAATCCAGCAGGTGAAAGGTGATTTTTTTTTCTCATTAAAGGAAATCATGTTCATGCACTAGCTACTGATTTGGTAGAAAACCTGGATAATTAACGAAAGTAGGATAGGAAAATTATCCTACTATATATACTCATATCTTACATTGCCTGGCCAAAAAAAGTCACCAAATGGATTTAACTAAGCAAACAGTTAAAGAGCCTCCCATCGGATAATTGCTGCATTGGTGATTATGCTTCAGCTGGCAACAAGTTATTTATCCCTAAGATGCAGTGAGTAGCTTCTCATTTGTTAAACAACCATGTCCAAAGACACATCCTGTGGTCGTGGAAAAGATCTGTTCATCTGTTTCAGAAGGGTCAAATTGTGAAAGAGTGGTTCAGGGAGCATGAGACATCACTTTCACACATGGATTGGCCACCACAGAGTCCAGAGCTGAACCCCAGTGAGAATCTTTGGGATGTGCTGGAGAAGACTAAATATCACAACAACAATACAAGATCTTGGGGTAAAATGAATGCAACTCTGGACAGAAGTAAATGTCGTGACATTGAAGAAGCTTGTGGAAATGATGCCACAGTGAATGCGTGCCATAATCAAAGCTAAAGGCGGTCCAACGCAATATTAGAGTGTGTGATCTTTTTTTGGCCAGGCAGTATAATATATATTTATCTTACTATATAAATGTATCCTACTATATATACTCATATATATATATATATTTAACTTACTAGATAAACTTATCCCACTATATATACACACTCATATCCTATAATATATACTCATATACAGTATATCTTTTGTATGTATAGTGACTGGCACTTAAATATTAATGTTAAAATAACTTGTTTTGTACATGAATACAAGTAAGTTTTTTTTTATTAAGTTAACATCCTAATTACCTAATTTAGTGCTAACCAACACAATAATTGTAAAGTGAAATCAGGTGTCATAATCTGTGAAAGACTGATTGCAGGCACCTGAATTATATATTTTTTTGCAAAACTTTGAGATTACCGTTTATGTTGTGGCAAGGCAG
This sequence comes from Ancistrus triradiatus, assembly GCA_025084515.1. Lineage (NCBI taxonomy): Eukaryota > Metazoa > Chordata > Actinopteri > Siluriformes > Loricariidae > Ancistrus > Ancistrus triradiatus. Next base: position 5,902 of record JAJAGP010004005.1, on the reverse strand, counting down.
ACTGGATACCAAGTGACCTATCTGAAATAAAATCTTTTTGTTTGTTTGTAAATTAATAATCAATAACACGGCACAAATGCTGAACTAAGCAAAGAGAAACATCAGTCCATAATGACCTTACAAAATGATGGCCAATCAATTAGAAAAACAACAAGGGTTCTGAAAGATTCAACAAATGCCGTGGCCAAAATCATTAGATGCTACAATGAAATGCTCTTATGAATATAATTGCCCAAGGAAAGGAAGACCATGTGCTACCTCTTCTGCAGAGACGTGTTTCAGGGACATTTGAATGAGAAATTGGCAGTTCTTCAGATTAAAACTGAAATAATTGCATCATGGAGCTCTAGCATCTCAGCATTGAATAAGTGATTTGTCTGAAGCCATAAAAGACAAGAGAGTCACAGTCTTTAAGCAGCAAATAAACAAAGTATTCTTTCTACTTTCGTGTTCTTTTTGGTGTTTCAATTTTTATAAAAGATACAAAGATAACATTTATTGTATTATACAGTACTGTACTGTACTAAATGTTTTCATATTGTGTTTCAAGTAATATTATTGTTTAAAATAAAACAATACCATGTCCAAAGCATCTAAAATACTGCTTTGATTCATGTCCTGTTTTACAGAACATAACCTGAAATTGTTAGAACACTGATTACCCCAAACCTCTGTACAAACGGTTCATTGCCGTCACCCACATCTCTCTTCTCTGCAGATGTCTCTTTTTGTTATTTGCCACATTATCGCTAATAGAATATTTCACTACAGCTGTGTTACAAAATATTAGTCATGTAAACCTCATCACCTCATCCTTGTTATCTCTGATAGATGTCATATCCGAGTGATCGACTCCTTTGGCACAGAGCCAGCATATAACCATGAGGAGTACGCCACACTGCATGGCTACAGGACCAACTGGGGATACTGGAGTCTCAACTGCAAGCAGTACATGACCATGTTCCGTAAGCAAAAACATTAATTTCACTTAGTGTTGTAGCATAATGGATTATAAGGACTGAGTATCCATCCTCAAAAAGCCACAGCGAGTTTGAATGGGGTTAAAAAAAAGAAAACAAAAAGAAAATTAAATACAAGTAACTGTACCACACAAGACTACAATTTGTTAATGTTGTTGTTCGTTTAAAATGAATAGCAACATTAGCAATGAATTCATAAATACATTGCAAACAATCAAAGCAAAGTAAACTATAGTGTTTAAAGATGACATGCCTGTATTCCAAAAGTTAGCAACAGTTCATTGGGATCTTAATGAAATGTCTTTGACGTGCATTGGTCAAAAGACCAGAAGGCTTGGGCACTACAGCACCTTTATCCTGTCTAAACAGCACTTTTTAAAAACAGTCAGTTTGAGTGCATGTTGCTTTAAATGATAATGAATCACTGCTCACCTAGACCCTCAGTTATTCACAGCATCATGGACTCATTAAATATCTCAAGTGTAATTAATTTGTTGTATTTAACGTCATTTAGATATTTAAGTTACATAACTGTAAGTCAAATTTTCTTCCCTGTACACCCTGAATGAGACCGATTTCCGTTTTTTTTGTGAGGAATTGACTCCAGCTATTTTCAGTCTACGTTTTTAGTGTGGGAAGGGAGGTAAAGAAGAGAGACATGCGGATGGAGTGGGGTGGAGAAAGATTGGTCGGAGATTGCTGTGTGGAACAAAAGGGTCGCAGCAAAAGTGAAAGGAAAGATTTATAAGAGAGTAGTGAGACCAGCCTTGTTGTATGGCTTAGAGACAGTGGCACTGACAAAGAGACAGGAAGCAGAGTTGGAGGTGGCAGAACTTAAGATGTTGTGGTTCTCTTTAGGAGTGTCTAGGGTGGACAGGATTAGGAATGAGATCATCAGAGGGACAGCACAGGTTGGAAAATTGGGAGACAAAATTCGAGAGGGAAGTTTGAGATGGTTTGGACATGTGCAGAGGAGGGATAGTGGATATATTGGTAGGAGGATGTTGGCGATGGAGCTGCCAGGCAAGAGACGGAGAGGAAGACCAAAGAGGAGTTATTTATTTGGGACTGTTGTGGGCCTAGTGGTTTAAGGTAAGGTGCAGGACTTGGAACCAGAAGGTCCAGGGTTCAAAATCCCACCTCGCCAACTGCCACTGTTGGTTCCTTGACAAGACCCTTAAACCCCAATTTCTTTGGATTGTAAGATTGTATCATTTGTAAGTCTCTGCTCTGGTATAGGGCAATCTTCTGCTAAATGCGTAATGTAAATGTCATATTTGGTTGTGGGTAAATGAAGATATGCAGGATTTGGGGTGAGATAGAGGACGTGGAGGACAGGGTGAGGTGGACGTTTAAACCCTCGCTGTGGCGACCCCTGATAAAGAAGAAGAAGAAGAAGTCAGGGAATCAACTCTTCTCGGATCTGACTCGTATGCATTCAATTGTATGCACATGTGAATCAAAACATGACTTATGGTTCAAATAAAAATATGTAAAAAAAAAAAAAAAGTTAAAGAAATAAAAAGTAGCGTTTACAATGCTACTTAACTAATTTGCTCATAAAATGTGTAACTGCACACAAGCTACTGAATTAAGTATGTTGTCTTAGCTCAGACTGGTTTAGCACAGACCTACAAGTTGATTCCTGTAGTTGCAACGTTACCAAAATGAACTTTATCCACTCAATCCTTCTATCCCCTGAAGCTAGTGGCCAATAAATTGATATGCACTGATCTGTGCAGCCAACAACAAAGAAGCTCCCTTGCTTAGCTCTTAGCTTCAACATAATTCTAGATTATGAAGTGCAAATCTAGGTCTCAAGCCATGTGTGGGACACTTAGGAGGTGGTACAATCCTAACAAGCTAGTTTGAAAACTGAGCCAAACTGAACCACTTGTTGATCTCATGTTTTCAGAGTAGGTGGTAGCCATCAAAGAAATGTCTGGATTGTCTGATTTTGAGTTTGTGGGTTGGTAGGCACTTAAGATACCAAGTATGTGCACAAGTACTGAAAAAGAACTAACGACAGAACATAACAGTCCATTGAATCAAGCAAGCCTATCCCATCTAACATGGTTACAAGAACAGATCCCATGGAATACTGAAGAGAGTAAAAGGACACAAGAGGGCCAGGCAGTAAATAATATCAAAATCAGGGCAGACTGTGTCTTCAGTTTGTGTTAGTGTTATTTACTTTTGAATAGAACCGCACCACTCTAATCCTTAGACTCAGGATTAATATTACCAAACAGAAGGTTTTTTATTTAGTGTTATAATCTGTGCTACGCTTTTCCGCCTGCCCATGAATAGTCTGTATACAGTGCTCATGTGTCTTTTATGTTGCAATATGCTACTGCATTTGTACGGTACTGTGCAAGTCTCTTAGATTAAAATGACCATATATAATTATTTCCCAGTCTCTTTATGAGACTACAATCAGAAAATACAGAAAATCCATATGCAGTATTAAAGGAATGAAAAAAAATACTGGCTACAGTGGCAAGTATCTGGCAGATTCATCAAGATGCCTAATTGACCCTTCTACAGTCCAAAGAAGCTTGATCGCGAATGTTTTTTGGAATGGTAGCAGCCAGGAAACCACTTTTTCAGAAGCCAACAGGATGAAAAGGCTAAGATATGCTAAAGCTCACAAAGACTGGAATGAAGTTCATTGGAAAAGAGTATTATGGAGCGCTGAATCCACATTTGAAATTTCTGTGTCCAATCATTGACAATATGTTATATATGGTCATTATTCCATTGCTAGAACAACAACTCTAATGGCAGCCCAAGACCTTTGCACAGCACTTTATGTCATGCCTCTATTTGCGTATATGGATGGGAGGACAATTATAAGCTGTTGTTCTATGGTGTGTTTTTATGCAGCACATACGCCAGACAACTCCTTCATGGGCTTTGTGACTGAAGAACTGAACCAGACAGAGAGGCTCAACATTCAGCAAGAGAAGGTCCACAATATGGCTGTAGTCTATGGTAAAGAGGCCAGCATGTGGAAGGTATGCAATGGATACACACTAGGGTTATAATAGTTAATGGAAAATGAATGTAATGGAAAAGTCAAAACCTGCTATTCAAATTAGGAATTCTGGCCATAGCATATGGGTATTTTAATAGCCCATGCTGCTATCTGAACCAGTTCTATCCCCCATTAAAAATGCAGAATGAATGTGTATGACTTGCAAAGTGAAAGTAGGTGTTTTTTTGAACAGATTCTTACCTCTACCTACACCCCCCACCCACCCAATTAATGAATGATGGAAAACCAAATGCAGTATGACTGTGTATTTGTCTCACATAGTGGAAGTAGATGATGTTCTGAACAGATTCCTACCTCTACCTACACCACTTTTCTCCTATCTGTACGCAAGTACAATATATGATTATATAAACGCTACAGGAAAAATTATGCAGACACCTCTTCTAACTTCTAATCTGTGTTATTTCAGACACAAATACAGCTAATAGTTTCATAATGAAACAATAGACCATGACAGGGAGTGTGTTATCACGAATAACATCACAACCGTGATTTGGTTGCAGAGATGAGCTTAAGGCTTAAGCTTAATTGTTTAAGGCAATTTGAGATTGGACGTAGATATTAGGAGATAATCTAAAATTGTAAAGTTGCTTTGAGACAATGCTTCACTGTAAAAAGTGCTATATAAATAAATCTGACTAGACTTGACTTAAGGCGAGTGCCGTAGATAATCACAGCCATGATCACATATACATGCACCAAATAATCAGATCATAATTGAATTTCTGCAGTTACTTGATTATTCAAGAGGTCTGATTTCCAATCTAGAAATCAGATTAAGAAATCTGATAAAGAAAGCTGGATTTTATTCCAGTAATCGGATTACTCATAGCATGTATACAAGTTACCCAGTTTCCTAATCCGACAGGTTTCCAGGTCTGCCTATCCTACAAACTTGGTTTTATTTGGCCTATCTTTTCCATTGACTATGACGGGTTTTTTCTCATGGGATCTGGCAACCCCAGAATTAAAATGCCACAGAATGAAAGGGAGCGAAACTGCTACTGAACACTTCATGGAGAGACTGAAATGCAGTATGTTCTCTAGAAAATGAATCATTTGATTATTTAATATTACATTTTGAAGTTTATGTCACATATTTGAGAGATTATTGGCTGGTTGCAAAGTAGAAATCCGATTACAGCTATGTTTATGTTAATGGTGTCCCTTTATCTGATTACTCAAGTGCATGTATACTCGTTGTCCGGATTACTGACAAAATCTGATTGTCTGCAGTTATCTGATTATTAAGTGCATGTAAACACACTGAGTATACATGCCTCTAATAATCCAATCATAATAGGATTTCTACAGTTATCTGATTATTCAATGGTCATGTAAACAGCATACTCCGAATTCCCCGATCGGATTAAGGTCTGGAAATCTGGAATCCGATAAAGATAGCTGGATTTAACTCAGTAGTTGGATTTCTCAGTGCATATATCTCATTAGTTGGATTTTACTCAGTCTGTGCATGCACATTAGGGTAACCCAACATGTTTGCCAGATCCTCTTATTCTAAGAGACTTGCTTTTTCGGACTTTTCCATTGACCTGTGGCTTACTGTTGTCACTGGCTCTGGCAACCCCAGAATTAAGTACAGCACAGAATTAAATGCGGTGAAATGGCTATAGAACACTTTGTGGAGATTCAAACACAGTACATGCTCGAGGAGATTAAGAATTTCATTAATAATAGAGTTTGAAGTTTACCTCACATCCTCCTGTGAGATTGCTGACTGGTTGCAAAGTAGAAATCCGATTACTGCCCCAGTCATGTAAACCTGGAGGTTTCCCATTATTTGATTGCCCAAGTGCATGTAAACTCGTTACTCTGATTTTCTGCAGTTATCGGATTATTGAGT